>JAPFRF010000016.1:10554821-10617321 GCA_029282475.1 Phrynocephalus forsythii | reverse complement strand
ACAGGGTTGTTGGAAGAATACAAATAAGGAGAAAGACCCTCTCCACCTCAAGCTCTATAGAGAGAAGGACCAGGCCTTCAATGGCTATTGCTTGGAGTTTGAAAAAAGTTGCTTCTTAAAATGCCCAACTCCCGGTAGTTGTACTAGCCAACTGTTACGTCTGGGGGAAAAAACATTTTCCAAGCTGTCCTTCATATTCGCCTTGCTTTTACTATGGCTTCTTTCTCACACTACCTACCTGCCTTTAAAAGAGAAACGCCCCCTTGGCAAACACACGTCTCCACCCCAGATGGCTGAGCTGCTGATTTACCTTTTTTCCATATAGACTTCCTTTAGTCTTTGAACCAGTTATACAAGGCTTAAAACCTCGCTGGCCACGCATAACCAACCACTCCTTCCTTTCTGGTTCATCACAACCCGATTCATTGAAGGCCGTGAGTAGCGCTCACTTCTTCCGTAAACAAAGGACGGTGCAATGTTTCCTGTGTACTTATTAGAGCCACCACCTCACCCCGTGGTAGTGCCAGATTTTTTTAACTGAAAAAAGGAAGTTAAGAAGAAAATGACAACTTTGAAAGTCAGAGGGGGAAAGCGGATTAAGAAGAGAGGATAGAAAGTCTTTTGGGGGCGGTGAAATGTTAGGAAAGAGAATGTTGGTCCCTGTTAATAAGAGTTTTCTGTTCTGCACAGCTTCTTTTGTAGAAAAAGGGAAAGATTTGAAAGTTATTTGAAAGTTTAAAAGTTTTCAACAATCAGGTGCATGCCACTTGAAAGAAAAAGAGTTTTTAAACATTCAGAGACAGGAGGAGGAGAAATGGACACTTTCCATGCAGGACTGGCATTTTTCAGGGCTTGACTGGAGCCCTGAGATTTACGATTGAGTTTGAATGCTTATACCTTCAGCTATGTTAGTGGTCTGCTTGGTTAGGTTGCCAGCTGTTTTCTCGTGTGTTGCACCTGAAGACCAGCACATCTGTAGCAGATGCGTGCAGTGTGAATTATCTAATTCGACCAGTGCAAAAGGGGCGGACATTTGGTTTTGGTTTTCATGGATTTGCTAAGGGACACAAGTCACACATTTGTGACACAAATACCTTGAGGTTCAAATGCAGTGCTCAAGGAGAATGGGAACAATGGTCAAGCAGTGTTGAGAGGGCCAACATCCGTTCATCACTGCTTGATGGGGCCTCTTAACAGTGGTTCCCGTCCTTGATCCCTGGGTGTTCTTGGACTACAACTCCCAGAAATTCTGGACAGCACAGCTAGTGGTGAAGCCTCCTGGGGTTTTCAGTCAAAGAACATCTGGGGACCCCCAAGGCTTAGAACCGCTGCTATAGAAGAAGAGGAAGTGGTGGAGACTCTGTGCCCTCCAGATGTTGGATGAGAAGTTCCATCATCCCCAGTCAGGGCCACTTGTTCCCCAGCCTCTGCATTTAATTTCCACCAGCATCCACCACTTATGGTGCAAATGTGACGGCTAGAGATGGGCACGAAACGAGCGATTTTTCGTTTTCATTTTCGTTTTTTCGTTTCGTTACGCAACGAAAATGAAACAAATTTTTTAAAAAACAAAACGAAAACGAAAATGAAATGACCAAATTTGCCGTGTTTTTCGTTTTCGTTGCATCAGATGCATTGAACTAAAAAGACTGCTAACGAAACAGCAATTTTTCGTTTTCGTTTTCGTTTTTTCGTTTTGTTACCAAACGAAACGCAAATGAATTTTTTTGCAAAAACCGTCACAAAAACGAACCGAAACGGACCCCTAAACGACCAAACGACAAACGAAACACCATTTTTTTGAGTCGTGCCCATCTCTAGTGACGGCAACATTGGCTTCCGCTGGTGCTAGAAAACCTTTGAACCAAAACCTTTGAAGAATCACGCTGCAATGAGGTCCATGTTGGTTCTAAGGGTGGCATAGAATCCAAAGCTAACAGTGGCATTAACCCCTTGCCTGGTTACCCACTTGGAAGAAGTCCATCACAGGTTATAAACCATGATAGAGATGTAGCATTTCCAGGCTTAAAACCGGGGTACTTCAAGGACCAGATGCAGGGGAGTGGTATCAGGAGACAGATATCTAGTCTCGTGCGCTCCCAGACACATCTGGTAGGGCCACTGTGAGATATAGGAAGCCGGACTAGATGGGCCTTTGGCCTGATCCAGCAGGGCTCTTCTTATGTTCTTATGTTCTAAGTTTTAAAACTGAGTGACCTTTTGATCCGGATAGTGAGAAGGAACGCTCCAAGATAATTAAGTAACATTGCAAGTGGACACACCTGTTTTCCTCAAGGAGTGAACTGAACTCTGTGTTGAACTCCTGAACACACACACACTGTACATGGGGAGGATGGGACAAAAAGCCAAGGGAAATCAGCCTCCGTAGTGGAGATCTTCACCTAAGCAACGCGCGAGCTAGGCTGACTCATGGCTTCGAGCCTTGTCCTGTCTGCCCTTGTCATTTCCTGTAACTCTTGCTCAACCCCGAGAGGCTGGAGAGCCTGGGACAGGTTTTTAATCTCACATTCCTGAACGTTGCTCCCAGGGCTGACCCCGAAGGATGCTCAGAGCCGCCGTGAAGCTCATCGTAACAGGAGATGACTTTGGCTACTGCCCAAGAAGAAATCAAGGCATGGCGGAGTGTTTTCTAGCCGGTGGCATTTCTAATGTGTCTCTTCTGGTCAACGGGAGTGCTGTGTCCAATGCGGTCCAACTAGCCAAGAGGTGAGAAGGACATCTCTTTCGCGTTTCGCCAGGCATGTCTCGGGAAGTTAGCCGGATTGTGGTTTTCGGGAATGCTCGGTGGTTGAGAGGGTGGTCAAAGAAGATAGAGCCTGGGGCAAGAGATGTGTCCAGTCTTGGACACTGTGCTTCAAGAAACATGATGATAAATTGGAACCGAGCAGGGCGATGAGGATGATCTGGGGGCTGGAAACCAAGCCGTACGAGGAAAGACTGAAAGCATTGGGTGTGTTTAGCCTAGGGGGAAAAAAGAGTTCTAGGGGAGATAGGCTAGCACTTTTCAAATATTTGAAAAGCTGTCCCACCAAGGAGGGGAAGAATCTGTTCTCGGTCAATCCAGAGAGCAGGACACGCAACAATGGATTCAAGTTACAAGAACCCAGCTTTTAGCTGAATATCAGGAAAAACTTCTTAACCATTAGAGCAGTACGTCAATGGAACCAATGGCCGGTGCTGAGTGCTTCAACACTGGAGCCATTCAAGATATACTTAAGACAACCACCTGGTGGATATCCTTTGATTTGTATTCCAGTCTAAAGCAGGGGGTTGGACTTGATAGAGTTGTCGGCCCCTTCGAACTTCACAATTCTATAATTCTATATCGCTCCCCTGCGAAGGACAGCTACCCGAGTAAAGAATGCTTCTCAGGCCCAGGTTCTGAAATTCCATTATGGACATAGTTCCATCAAAGGATAGACCTAACGGCAGAGGGCATAGGTCATGCAAAATGGGCCATAGCTGGTATAATTCTTATCAACATGGACTTTTTTTTAACTACCAGGCATATAAAGCGTATCTCAAAATGAATGTTTCAGGGTAAAAATCTGCTGCAGCAGCGTTCAGGCACACAAAGCACAGCCCCAGTTGTGTGAGCTGCAAAGCAAAGCTGTGTTTCATGCAACACGGTAGGACCCCCGTATCCACTGATTCATTATCCACTGATTCAGTTATCCACGGCTGGCAGAGGAAAATAAATAAATAATTCAGCAGCCACAAAGCAAGCTACTGTCACAAACAGCAGCCATAAAGCAAACTACTGTCTCAAAACAGCAGTCATAAAGCAAGCTACTGTCAGGAAACAGCAGTTTGGGGGTGGGTGGGGAGGTGTTCTCTCTTATCCACGGTTTTCATTATCCACGGGAAGGCCTGGAACCAATCCCCAGCAGATACTGGGGTTCTACTGTATAAAGTAGTTTACGTTTAAAGGCATAAACTCCATAACCCACATTAAAATTGTCCTGGTGATGCAGGACAGTTGAGTTACTGCAGCTGCTGAACCAGGAAGAAGCCTTGAAGTGAGAACTGATGCAATAAAAGGTTTCTGTGAGTCAGGAAGAGAGCTGAGTCAGGGGGGATGAGTCATACAAAACTATGATACCACAAGTGATGGAGTTCAGCTCTTAAAGAACAACAAAACTTCAGTTCCTTCTTGTTTGATCATAAGATCTCATGCTATAAAACCCTTGCAGGTGCAGAAGTGGGCAACAGGGGCCTTCTCAGTGGTGGTGTGACCCTATAGGTTTCCTAGGATAAGATGGCTAGTATCCTTTCTCTGGCTTTTTAAATTGTAAAGTACACAGGCTGGTAGATTATGGGAGATAATTGATTTCAACAGCTATTTGAAACCTCTGTTTTAACCGGGCTCCTTTACAGTAGGACCCCCGTATCCACTGATTCATTATCCACTGATTCAGTTAGCCAGGGTTGGCAGAGGAAAAACATTAAATAATTCAGCAGCCACAAAGCAAGCTATTGTCACAAACAGCAGCTGTAAAACAAGCTATTGTCACAAATAGCATCTGTAAAGCAGGCTATTGTCACAAACAGCAGCCATAAAGCAAGCTACTGTCAGGAAACAGCAGTTTGGAGGTGGGTGGGCAGGCGTTCTCTCTTATCCATGGTTTTCTTTATCCACAGGAAAGCCTGGAACCAATCCCCAGCAGATACCGGGGTTCTACTGTATAAAGTACTGTACTGTAGTTTACGTTTAAAGACATAAACAGAATTTTGCTGCTTGACATGGAGGGATGACATGGGAAAATCATGGTATCTTGAATGAAGGTGGAGATATACCCATTTAAAGATTAAAAATAAAAATAAAGAGTGATTGGTGTGAGGTTGTTTTTTTTTTTTTTTTTGAAAAGCAGCTGGTGAAACTGCCACCGTTTGTGCATTTGATGCAGCAAGGTTCATTTTAAATTCAGGGCTTGGGTTTTTGCTCCCGCTGGCATGAATGCCCAGGTTTTCCGTTTGTAAACAGAGCATCCACCTGGCCTAGTTTATAATTACATGCCTGGCTGAACTCGGAACTGAGGCCATGTGCCCGGAGTCTTTAAATCCAGGTCAGAACATTTATGCGACATCTTGAACATGCCGTATTAACGCACACAGGCAGATCTTGGGAAGTTTCTTCTCACTTTGATAAAACAGGCAAAATCCGAAGAAGCAAAACAAAACAAAAGACCAAAACACGAGGCACCCTTAAGATGAACAATTACCATTTTCCCCATCTATAAGACCCCACCATGTATAAGACGACTCCCCACTTTTCCAACCCAAAATCACAGTTTTGCAACCATGTGGTTCTCTCCTTGGCTTACTACTGTCTATAAGACAACCCTCAATTTTTAGTCTAACAACTGTAGACAAAAATACAGTCTTATACTCAGAAAATACTGCATTTATTTCATTTTATTTTATTTATAGGCTGTCTTTCTCCCTACAAGGGGAGCTTAGGCCGCTCACAATATTAAAAGGAATAGAATTGAAAGCATACTATGTTCAACATTTAAACAATCAATTAAGCTGTACGCTAGTTAAGATACAATTGAACGACTAAACGGAAGTAAGCATTAGAAACAATAAATCAAGGCATTCAGGGGTTCCTTCATGGTTGTTAAAAGCTTGCTGTTGGTAGAAGGATAAAACTGAGGGGGGCAGCCTGATCAGCCGCCCAGAGTTCCCGTTGGGAAGATGGAGTGGGATATAAGTATTTAAATAAATAAATAAATAAGTAAATAAATAAATCTCCCAAGGGAGAGCATCTCATAAATGGGAAGTTATTTGAATAGCTTTTTATTATATGTGAATTATGCCTTGAAAATGGAATCACATTGTTTTTCTTTGTGTGGCAACCCTTTTTGGGGTTTGTTTTGTTTTTGCTAACACGTAGCGCATGCGAGACGCCCGGCTGGAGAGGAGGCATGAGCCTTGTGTATAAAACATCTTGGAAACAAGCTGGATCTGGGGCATCCCCCTTTTTTTGCTGACTGCTCTCTCGGATAAATATAGAAGTTGATAAGCAAGGCGTTAATCTTGTTAACCACCTCCGGAGGACCGTCAGGCTTGTCCGTGCGTGGGCTTTGCTGCAGAAACGCAAATGTTATATAAATCCTCCCTCCTGCCCTTGGTCAGCGGCTTTCTCTTCCCCTGAAACCATACATTTGAATAGCCTTCTTTGCCAGGCAGGTGCTTTCATCAGGGTGACACCGGTGGCAGCGGGGGGGGGGTGGTGGAATAAAGGGATTTGTTCTTCCCAACGCTTTGGAGGCTACGGATTAGATCAGAACTGCGTGTGATTTTTGAAACGAGTGTCCCGGTGGAGCAACAGATGAGGACGAGGCTAGGTCGGGATTTAAAGTTTTAGTTAAATACAAAACTAGACCAGGTGAAGCCTTAAGGCAGGCATGTCCAAACTTAAGCCCTCCAGATGTTTTGGACCAGAATTTCTCAAAACTCCCCGCCATTGGGATCATGGGTCATGTTTCCCGGGGAATAGTTAAATACAAAACTAGACCAGGTGAAGCCTTAAGGCAGGCATGTCCAAACTTCAGCCCTCCAGATGTTTTGGACCAGAATTTCTCAAAACTCCCCGCCATTGGGATCATGGGTCATGTTTCCCAGGGAATAGGATGGCTGCCCATGAAGGCCTTCAGTCCTAGAAGCGTCACTCATTGGCATAAGTTGGACGTCAACTGGCTTTTCCCTACATCTCCGCTGCAGGTATAACATCCCGATAGGACTCCACGCCAACCTCTCTGAAGGATCTCCTGTTTGTACAGCACTAAAAGAGAAGTCCTCCTTACTCAACGCCCAAGGGTTCTTCCATGGGAAGATGGGCATCCGGACTGCGTTAGCCAAAGGTCTCCTTGACATGTCTGAGGTGAGAGGATGTCCACCCTTTCAGAGTTGCTTTTGGGAGACAGTTGGGAATATTTTGTAACTTGGCCGCAACCTTGTTATGAGATTGGTTTCTGGTGCTCTTTCTATGGAGGGGCCTTTTTTGGACACTGGTAGGAGTTCTCTGAGCATAGAACAAGAATTAAACATAAAGCCCATGAAGAAATCTGGCATGTTGAGATTGTTAAATGTTTGTTATCTCCCTTGACATTTCTTACCTCCAGCATGAGAGTGAGACAAAATTGTGGCCCCCATGAGATTTCTGAAATTTGAGCAAAGTTTATCTGCACAAAACTAGCCACTTTTGCATAAATGACATAGCTGGTGGTATAAAAAGATGCAAGAAACCCATTCAGTGCTTCTGGTTTTAAATAGTCCATGCAGCAAGGCTGTTTTGCTTTAGCTATGCCATTTACACAAAAATAATTCTTGCCAAGGCAGAATCAGTCCCAGCACAAAACATCTTACTGTCTTGCTAGCGAGAATCAAAACAGTTCCATTTCTCATTCCAGAGGGCACAAAAGAGACACATATGCATGTGTGTGTGTGTGTTGTGTCGTTTCAGTCATGACCGACCCTTCGTGACCCCATGTCCATGGAGTTTTCTTGGCAGGAATACTGGAGTGGCTTGCCAGTTCCTACTCCAGGCGCCTACAGCACCTGGTGTTCCCTGGTGGTCTCCCATATATGCATAGACCCCTACTAAAAATAAACTAGCATCTTTGTAACAGCAGATTCAGGCAACAAGTGGGATAGATGGATGAATGATCTGACACAACCTGTCTTTGTTCTGCCTTTATCTGCATTTTTGGTCAGCCAAATATCCGGTTTGCTAGCCTAATTATATTGACAGGTATATGATTTATGATTATTCAGTAATAAGAATATCAGCTGGGTCCTACTTATTCAGATGGAGGTGAACACATGGGGCTTTGGGCAATTTGCTTCCAAATATTATGCCATTTATGTAGCTACACAATAGGATTTTGGCCACAGAATTTTTAGCTGTCTTAATGTGAATTGCTTGTTTTTTAAAAAATGAAAAATCTATTTATCGAAAGGCTAACTCTTCACAGTTTTCCTTCCTCCTCTGTTTTGTATTCTTAGGTGAAACAGGAATTAACAGCACAAGTTGAGTTGTTCCGTGAACTAACTGGCCACCTACCTCATCATATGGATGGACACCAACATGTTCATGTCCTTCCAGGTAAGATAGATCAGCCCTGTGTTAGCTTGTCTTGTACAGCGTCCTGTTCTCAGTAATACGTGGGGACCTCACATTTACATGGTAAGGAAGCTTTAGCTTTCATATGCAAGTTACTTAAAAGATGGCAAAGGAGGAAGTTCCATCCAGTGGTATAGCAATAATTTCGCTTTTCAGGAGAATCAAAAAAAAAAAGTGAACAGCTAGATCAGCCTGCGTCAACAAGTGAGGAAAGGTCTTTTGTAAAGTCAATGGATCTTAATTTCGCATTGAAAACCAGACCACCCTCAAAAACCTTGCACTCCAGAATACCAGTGTCTGATTTGGTCTGAGCATCCTGGAAACGTGAACCACATTTTTTGTTTTCAATGCAACATTGACATCATTTGCTTGGAGTTTTTATTTGTCCACCGCTTGAATCTTAACTAGAAAGGGTTTTAAATTTGATGTGAATTTTCTACTAAATATGTAGTGAATTGACAGTAGAATGTATCAATAACAAAGTAGCATTATATCGATTTTTAAATGGTGGGGAGATTAAAATATAGTCCCCCCCCCGTGTTTAGCACTGATTTGTTTAAGTACATGAATGTGGGTACACATTTTTATGGTTCCCATGAAGAGAAGAAAGGAAAACCAGGTCTTGGGGATATTGACCAAGCCTCTAGAACTCCTAGCATAAAATTATATAGCTGCATTTAGTTCCAATTGAGTTAGCGCTCTATTTTCTTTGAAGAAATCCTGAGAGCTAAGTGGAATATTGTCCCAATACAGCAATATAAATACAAGCATAGGTATATTGTCACTTTGAGTCCAAATATTGGATTACGCAGTTCTCATTAGACTGTCAACTTCAGGGGCTTTGCGGCACAGTGAGGTTTAACTGTAATACTGCAGTCAAGACTTTGCTCACAAACCGAGGTTGATCCTGATGCATTGAGGTAGCTGGCTTGAGGTTGACTCAGCCTTCCATCCTTCTGAGGTCATTAAATAGAGTACCCGGCTCGCTGGGGGTGGGGGCAAAGCATAGCCTACATAATTAAATTGTAAGCTGCCCTGTGAGTATGTTAAGCGCTCTCGGGTGGTATATAAGCAGCATGCTCTGCTTTGCATTTTGCAATTGGTCTACAGAGAATGCACAGGTTCCTTGGTTTTGATAGACCAAGGAGGTAAAAGGTAAATGCAAAGGCTATCCTACCCACCACCCCATGCACATGTGTGCTAGTCATGTCCGGCTCTAAGGGCGGTGCTCATCTCCATATTCAAGCTGAAGAGCCTTTATTATGCAAGTCCGCGGCCACGTGGCCAGCATGGCTGCAAGGAGGTCTCATCAAATGGCTGTTTAGCCCAAACCACCTCCACCATAGTGATATGCAAAAGACGGGGCCTCCCTTCTACCCCCTAAGCACTCTTAGAGGCAGGGACGGGTGAACACTGAACACTGGTGGGTCCCGGGCAGCTGCCTGGAGTCAGGTTACCTGTGGCTCATAAAGTAGCCGGAAGGCTCTTGTTTTATTGGTTTTCGGGGCTTAAAAAGCAGCTGCGTCAGTGACAACTGGAGATGGGCAGTCTCGGTCTTCTGACTTCCCTTCTAGGGAAAAAAAAAGCTTTTAATGCCACCCTCTTCCAGCAACTTGCCTGGGAGTTAACCCACAGCATGGAAACCCTGAACACAATTGCTCCAAAGCCAAATGAAGGCCCACTGGGTGAGGAGCTAAGAAAGCTGCCATTCTCGCCACCCTAATAACATTTCCACCCATAAGTGAGGTTTTGGCACGGGTTGGAAGTTTTTGCAGGGGCGTCTTAAGAGGCATGGTGGCACAGTGGACTAAGGCTCCGAAAACTGTTGGCTGCAGAGTCGACGGTTCGGATCCCGGGTGCCACGCAGTGGAGTGAGCTCCTGCTGTTCACCCCAGCTCCTGCCAACCTAGCAGCTTGAGAGTGTGTAAAAAGCAAGTAGATAAATAGGTGCCGCCGTAAAAAGTGGGAAGGTAAAACAGTTTCCTTGCAGCCATGCCGGCCACATGGCCATGGACTGGCACAACACCCGCTCTTTGGCTTGAATACAGAGATGAGCACCGTCCCTAGAGGTTTACCTTTACCTTTTTTAAAAAAAAAACCTTAAGAAGTTTCTGGGATGTCTCAAGAAAGCTCCCCCCCCCGCAAGCAGTTGCTCTTTCCCCTGCCTCTTCTTTAGAGCCTTTGAAAGTTCCTAGTGTCCTGGTAAAGAAAGACAGCAGAGGTCCTGGTAAAGAAAGACAGCAGAGATCCTGGCAGGTTCTTTAGTGTGAGTCTTTGGATCTGGGTTTTGAGTCCAAAGCCTTGGTTCTGAATGGACAGCCGTACCCCCTACCCACCCTCAAGGGGGTGCATGCACAGAAGAGCAGCCCTGGAAGGGAAACTGGGCTGGCACATGCGCATGCGCAGAGTCCGTAGACCCCGACGTCCCTTCCAAGAGTTGACCCCTGCCCCTGCACATGCACCGGCTTGTCAGCTGGGTGGCGGGTGTGTGGGTAGAGGCAGCAGCCGGCTCCTGGAAGGGTCGCCTCTCTGAGGATGGCAGTAGCTGCGGCAGGTACGGGAGACCCATAGGGACTCAACAATGTGACTTGGAAAAATGGGTCTGAGTTTCAAGTTGAGTGACCCTGAGCCAATTCCTAGTCACGTCTCCAGTGTGACTTAAGTTGGACTCAACAGCAAGTCTGCATCCCTCAGGGTGGGATTTCTGAGAAGATGGTCAGATCGTCCAGCTGATGGGACCCTCACTCTTCTACGGTAGATCCTTTCCTGTACCCATAGTTTTGGAGGGAAGCTGAATTCTTATGGTTGCCCTGCTCCTCCCGTCAGCTATGGGCCAGACATTAAAGGAGACCAGGAAGTGCTTAGCATAGGTTCTGTGTGCACACATGGACACGAAAGGCTGGGACAGCATGGGTGATAATGGGGAGGAAGCTGGTCAAGATCCTTCTTTAGACCATTGGGCTTAGTCTTCTCTAACCAGCACACTCCATTGTCAGGATGTGAAATCTGCCTGAAAGTTATGCTCCAAAAAAGCAACTTTCCTAAGCCTTTCATGGAGGAATATGGCCAAGGCTCCAGAGGTTCTCCAGCAGGGCTCTTGTGAGAATGGTGGCTTCAGTTCAAGTCCAACACCGATCTATGACACTTGAAGTAGGATCCAAGAACATGGCCAAGACTTGGCCAAGATGAAGGAAAGAAACTTCCCCAAACAGTGCAAACAGTGAAGGAGGTGCCTCTGCCCCTCCCATAACATTCACCATCCAAGGCAATAGCCTCAACCTGTCTAACGACAGGGCCGGCCTGATTTCTGTCTGTTGTAGTTCACCCCAGTTGGATTTTTTTTTAGTATGTGGTTTCTTTTTTCTCCCCCCACCCCACCCCACCCATTCCAGAAATCAGGAATATATTTGCACAGGTGCTGAAGGATTATGGGATCACGTATACGCGGATTCCTATAGAGCCAGATCTTCCTCGGTGCAAATGGATCGACCCGCCCTTGATGGCCTTCTATCAGAGTGTGGAGAAAGACTCTCTGAACACAGTGGATGTGTTTAGGGAGCACGGCATCAGGTGAGCACCCCGACTTTGAAAATGTCCTTGCAGCTTTTTAACCCATAAGAAATGAATTTCATCAAAATACAGTTCTTCCCCAAGAGCGCCATAGCTGGCATACTGAACAGTTAAATTATTTTTTTTTGCCCGTCATCACACCTATGATCCCTTTCCCCCCTTTTTCTGTAGTTTTATTATGATGTTTCATTTAGTTAATTTTTATTGTTATTGCCTTCCTTCGGAAGACGGGCGGTATATAAGTATTTAAATAAATAAATAAATAAATAAATAAATAAATAAATAAATAAATAAATAAAATGGAAGTATGGAGGGTCACCGTAAGTCAGAATCAACTTGACAATACATGGTTATTATACATAGTTATTATTGCTGGCTGCATCGAGCTATGGAGCCAGAGGTTGGAAGTTTAATTTCCCATGGTGTCTTCTGTGAATTGAGCCAACCTGTGTGGCCTTGGGCAAGCTGTACAACAATAGGAAGTGTCCAGAAGAAGAGATTACCATGGCTTCTCTACCTGGAGAACCCTGAACAGGGTTGCCATAAACCAGACTGCCACAATTATATTAGTAAATAGGTACCTTGGGAGCAATGCCAAAAGACCTGGATCAACATCTGAAAACCCTCGGCATTGACAAGATCAACATTGGTCAACTACAAACAGTGACATTATTAGGAACAGCATATGTTCTACAAAGATATCTCCAGTCATCCTAGGCTCTTGGAAAGAGCTCGATCGTTGGGGAAGGCCAAGACACCTGGCAGCTATGTTTGCCAGACGACAACAACAGCAGCAACAACAGCAGCAGCAGCAGCAGCAACAACAACAACAACAACAACACCACCCTGGTCTTGCCCTAAGATGTTCTGCTCCTGAGGAGGTACTTTCCCTGAATGATGGACTACCTACAATGTGACTTTTAGAAGGATAACCATGCATGATTGCATTGACTGGTTTCATAAGAACATCAGTGATTTCCATGTTAGTTTCGACCCCTCATGTTGAATTTTTCTTTTTTGCGTGCTCTTTGTGGCTTTAATGTTACCTTTTAATGATCTAAGATGCCTCTCCTAATTCCCTGTTCTTAACTTGGATATGTCTTAAATGTTCTGGGCTGTATATTGTCCCTCGTTGTTAGAAGCCACCTTGGGTCCTGTTCCAAGGAGAAAGGTGGGGTAAAAATATTCAAAAATTAATTAATTAATTATTACTGCTGGCTAGATAGCTCAGTGGTTTAAGTCTCCGGCTGCATAACCCAAGGTTGGGTGTTCGATTCCTCCAGGGAAAAGAGCCAGCCTGTGTAGCCTTGGGTAAGCTGCCTAGTCCCAGGACACCCCCCCCCCCCAGAACAAGGGAGTGTCAAATCCCTTCTGAGAATCATCTAGGTGGAAAACCCTGAAAGGGGTCACCAGGAGTCAAAACTGACCTGATGACACTTGATTACAGAACAGTGTTGTCCAGACGTGGGATCTAATGGTTCTCAGAACTGTGCTGAAGTGTGAAGCTAAACGATATAAAACATATATGCTTCCTATGTTCTGTTCTTCAGTTTTCTGTAGAATAATGGCCTGGGAAGGCACTATAGCTGCCTTCCTATATATGTGATCTCTCTCTCTCTCTCTCTCTCTCTCTGTGTGTGTACACACTTTATGTACAGTGGTACCTTGTATAAAGGAATTAATTAATTCCCAATGAAATTATGTTAAGCAAATTTTCCTTGATACAAATTTCCCATAGGAATGCATTGAAAACAATGATCCCTAATCGCGAACATTTTTATGTTGTACAGATTCACCCCGTAGACGATTCTGTTAGGCAAATTTCCCCTCTCTCCGTAATTTTTAATGTTGTACAGATTTTATGTTATACAAACCGCTTGTTATACGAGGGTCCACTGTAGTTTTAAAAGCCATGACGGTGACAGAGAGAAAAGCAGCTTTCTCTATAGGATCTCCATCAGCTGTATTAATCACATGGTTTAAGGCTGTTCTTCCTCCCTTTCCAGATGGCCAGATATCTATATAGGACTGAGCACTATGGGGAAGAATATGTCTGTCGCTAACATCCTTGCTGCCATTGATAACGCCACCACCGCTCACCTGCTGGCCAAAGAGGATGACTCCTCCGCTCTTCCCAGTCCACGTGTGAGCCTGGATCAAGGGACCGGAAGTGTCACCATCGAACTGATGACTCACCCGGGCTACCCCAGCATCTCACCGGTCGGAGGCTGTGGGGAGGGTCCGGACGATTTCTCGCAGTCCTGGGAACGGCAGCACGAACTCGAAACGTTGAAGAGCGCCGAGCTGCAAAACCATTACAGAACCCGGAAGGTCGAACTGTGTGCATTTCAAGACCTCTGACTGTGATCAAAGGAAGAGGAGGCTGAGTCGTGTCCTGGTGTCTTGTCCTACGCCAAGTAGGTTGTGGAACTTTGGCTTGGAAGGAATAAAATATTCGTTCTGTTCGGATGTTTCTGCTGAGCTTCGGTTATGATGCTTCCACTTCCAAGGACTGAAGTTGCTGGTTCCGTAAGAGAAGAGGACCTGTGACTGGTGTCCTGAAGGCAGTAGAAGATCCTTAGAAGCAGAGAAGGTTTGCTGGGAAACTTCTTAGGCCTGGCTGTTCTGGGCTTGCTGCTGGTGGAAGGTTCTTTTTTAAGGCATGAGCGCTGCACGGAGCACTCGGTTTCCCCCATGCATCTGCAGCAATCAGTTTTGAATCAACTGCAACGGAAGCTGAGCTGGGTGGGGTGGGGTGGGGTGGGGTTTCTCGCACATGTGCGCATGAGTCAAGCCGCACACATGAGGAAGAGAGCCGTGCCCAGCCAAGGCTTAGGGAAATGCCTTGACACAAGTGGAAGTTGCCCGTAGCATCACAGGTTACAAACCACGATGGAGATGTGTCATCTCCAGGCTTAAAGCCGGGGTTCTTCAAGGGCCAGATGCAGGGGAGTGGTATCAGGAGACAGAGATCTAGTGTCGTGCCCTCCCAGACGCATCTGGTGGGGCCACTGTGAGATACAGGAAGCTGGACTAGATGGGCCTTTGGCCTGATCCAGCAGGGTTCTTCTGTTCATGCTGCCCTGTATCCCTTTCTGTTTCCCAATTGACATGGAATTATCTACCAATACCAGAGCTTTGGTCGAACAGAATAGGAACTAGGATGGTGAAAGCAAAACCCTCTCTACCTTACCCTCACATGGAGGGTTGACATGTAGCACATAGAGAAATACATCATTACACTGTGTTCAACTGGATTCCTGGATGTTTTTCGATCACTTTATACTTCTGCAAAGTTGGGTTTGCCACCTTCCTCTTTCTCATCGTCTCTCTGTGTGGGGCTCCATCTACATCAGCCCCTCACCATCTGAATTTGCTGTTGCAGGGATTGACACCGTAAATCATTTAAACCTGTTGCAAAATGTGAATTCAGGTCGCAAGGAAGATTAAACCAAAGGGACAAAAAGTTCTTATTCTCAAATACAGCTTTTTAAAAAAACCTAACCAATGTTAGAAAGCTACACGTTTCTCCACTGTCCTCCACCCCCCTTCCCTGTTTCTCAAAGGAAATGCCATGAAAGCAGCACTCAAAGAGTCCTGCTCTTAGTTCTGAGTAGGATTGAGAAACCCGCCATGGGAGACCCATTGCTTCCCCCGTACAGCACGAATTATGGCTTCTGGGTACAACCCAAGTTGGGCTTTAAAGGGCAATAAAGAAATGCACAAGTCACTGGAAAAAGATGTTTTCCTACTATGGAGAAGGGACTGCAGAGTAGATGCAACCCCCCCACACACACACACAAAACTCTGGCATGCATTATCAGAACCCACACCTTGTTCTGCAATGAAAATTTCGCCTTCGGCTTTGTAAAACAAGGGCTGTAGTTCCTTATCACCTGCCGTGGCCCCCACAGACAATTGTGTATCTACCTAAAATTAGATGCCGATGCCTCAGGGGCTGCTGCCTGTGCATTTGGAAAGGAGAATCTCCATACTGGCTCCATTCCAAAGGGTTCTGCCAGGCATTTTCTAATATAACAGGACATCACAACTCATGCAAGATGCCTTAAGTCTCCTCTTGGAACTGAATTTAACCTAAAACCTAAAACATCTACAGTCATGTTCTTAGACATCCACACTTCCCTTGCCTATTTGGTTTATTTACCTGATTTTTATAACACCCACCTGACCCATGTTCACTCTGGGTGGTTCACAGACAACAAAGTTGCTTCCGCAATTGTTTTGCCATTCAGCCTGATACGATTCCCGAATACTTTGTGCATTTGCAGCAGAGCCTCATCAGTGAATTGCCTACCTGGGGGCGATGGGATTTGAGGTTATTCTTGCTGGTCAACATGGCTTCCTCCTTTGGGGAGGTAACGGCTCAAGTAACTGTCTTCTGAAGCCATTGTCAGCATCCACTTCTCAATATACCACCAAACAGTTTAGCTGGAGAGGGTAGGAGGGTCTCTGTCTGTCTGTCTGTCTGTCTGTCTGTCTGTCTGTCTATCTGTCTGTGTGTGTGTGTGTGACAAGCTCAGCATCATCTTTGTTCTGAGGAAGTTTTAATCATCCTACATCAAAATGCAAACAAGGCATGGGACAAAGCCTTTGGGAGCAACTTTATTCAGGGCAGCGGGACGGAACTGCAAGAAAGCAAATACCAATACAAGAACGGCGGTGTGTCGACATGGAGATCTCAAAACCACAAGTTTTAAATTCAGCTTTGTTTTGGAAACCAGATGGAACGAGGACAAAAGGGAAAAAAAGCTTCTTCGTCACCTTGTCTTGCATTAATGCACACCTCGGTTCGGCCTGGCTCAAGGGAGAGATGCCTCCCTATCACCACCCCTTTCTTTTGTCTGCCCAATGAAATGGGTGGTGCAGCTTGGAGCCTCTCCTCTGCCTCCAGTTCTCCAGCTAAGTGCAGAAGTGAACATGTAAACTACCACCTGGTGTCAATATCTGGGAGACAAATCACAGGTTGTTGTTTTTTAAGTGACAGGACCAGTCGAAATCTCCAGGGCCGGTTGGGGGTCCAAACCAAGGATGTGGAGGAATACCGGGGCAGCTGGAAAGTTAGCCGTGGCACAATGCCCAGGGTGGGAGGGGAAATTTGCATCAGGTGCAGAGACCAACCTCTCGGGAGAGCTGATGAAAACAGGGAACCTCCTGTGGCTTTAGCTTGGTTTTACTCTTCCACATTCCCATTCCAAATTCCAAGGCTTTTCTGCTTGCAATCTCTTTGCGACTGGGAAAAAAAAATCTCAGACAGATCAAACGGGGGGGAATCATTCGCAAGGCAAAGCTGAAGTTAAGTCAGATGCTTAACAAAACACGGAGGCACCAGTAACACACAAGGTCCTGGTTTTGGTTTTCAAAACACTCCATGGCTTGGGTCCTGAATACCTGTCGGAGCGTATCGCCCAGAGGTCAACTGAGGCCAGGCCCACTCAAATGTCCCAGGTGTGCTCACTTAGGGTGGCCACCCCCAGGGAGGCACGGAAGGTCGGCCACGTGCAGCCGGGCCTTTTCTGTTGTGGGCGCAACACTATGGAATCATCTACCAAGTGAGCTGCGCCTTGCACAGTCCCTGCCCACCTTCAAAAAAAGCTCTGAAAACCATGCTTTTCAAGGAGTCATATGGCAACCTATAATATAATTCTTTTTCTTTCTCCCCTCCTCCGGGTATTTCCCCCCCCCTTTTGATTATATTGTTTCTTTTGTGCTGTTTTTATCCTGTAAACCGCCTAGAGTTCCAGAAGGAAGATGTAGCGGTATATAAATGAAACTAATAAATAAATAAATAAATCCTTCGTAGGGCCAGACGGAAAACCTTGCTGGTGACCTGTTAGGGCCATAACTTTTGGAAGACACTAGGTGGAATTGTGCAGGTTCTGGGCCATATGTAACGTTCTTCGTACCAAACAGAACCCCAAATGGGCCTTAGCTTTATTGGGATCACCTACGGCAGCAGGCAAGCGTTTCAGAGCTCTTCAGCAGGGTAGGTGGATCAACTAGTCTAGGGAATTCCAAAAGCTTGCTCAGGTGTGGATCTGGAGGCGATTCTAATAAAAGCATTGCCCTCCTGTGGATCTGGGGTTTTGTTTTATTCTTATGACTCAAGGGAGCTACCTTGTGTCTTGCTTCCTGTACGCAAACCCATCCAGTGGTCCGGCTGTTCATGGCACAGAATACAAGAACCGGTCCGAAAGATAAAAGAAAAACAACCCAGTGTTTGGTTACACACCGCGTGATTTTTAGATGATAGGTGAAAAAAGATTACATTTCTCCCACTCCACATGATCCCTAAAAAGGCGAGGGGAAGCATCAAGCAGAGCACAGACAGGCGTGAATTCTTAACAGCAGTTCTCTGAATTTACCCAAGCGCTTGGTTCCGTTTCCCGAGAACACCAGTTCACATATAGGCAGTTTTGACCTGAGAGGTTTACAGTTGAAACGATATAGAGAGAGACTTATCGCACTATCAAAAGTAACAAGAAAGACAGGTAAGTGAATCGAGAGCCGTGTACGGAACAAGAGGCGCGGCGGCGCCCACCGAGGAGACGGACAGGCGTCAAAACAAACATGGTTCACAGAAGGCAGGGATTTTTACATACACTTCAGTTTGACAGATAAAATTTGGCATTATTTTTTTGTTTATTTTGAATTTGCGTGAGCGTGAATGAAACAAAGTCGCTACCAACTTTCTGCAAATGAAGACACACACAAAAAAAAATTGTGGAAATTTTGGTAATAGACAGTGCTGGTCACCAAGCCTGAACACACACAAACTGAGGAAATGCAAGTGTCCATTAAGTAAAGGTAGTTGGTTCCCCCCTTTTTTTTTTTTTTTTTCTGTAATTGCCTACCAAAGGAGGTGTCTAAGAACACTTAAAACAGAGATGCTTCATACCCCAACTTAAGAAGAAACAACTTTTTTGTTTAAACTTTTCAACAGAGGTACTTGGCTGCCCATCTTTTACGGTTTTAAATCAAAATGTGGAGGAGGGAAGGCAGGAAGGGCGGGGTTTATATACAAAAGATTAAAACCAGAAAGGTTGTTCTGCTGCTGCTTTGACAAGGGGAATCGTGAAAAGTGACAAAGGTAGTTCCTATTTCTGCACTCAAAATGGATGGGGAGGGATTTACTAATGCCGTCACCGACAAAATACAATGATATGTCCTTCTGGCTTTCTAAGACTTCACAGGGTCATTTCTTCACTTGAACCGGACATTTAATACGATGAGTTGGGAAGCCATGTTTTCTCCTGTGGCTAGAGTGCTTCTTAAGGTATCCTAAACTTAAAACAAATATTAATAGTAACAGTACAGGGCGTTCAATTCTAAATCAGAAGAATGCCACTGGATTTGAGCAGGAATGCCTGAGAATGAAAACCTTACCGGTTTGTCTAATTCTAGAACACTTGCTTCATACAAGTATTTTAGAAACAGCAGTGGCATCTGCATTCAACTAGGGCCGATGTATTGCTTAATGAGAATTTCTATTTCCCCCCAGCAACATTGGACAATCCGTTACCAGGAGAGAAATGAGCTTTTCTTTGAATGAGAGAGGCCATGTGATAGACAGATGTATTTAAATGACTAGAAATTTCCAAAATTAATATTTCAGGAAGTATTTCCCTCATAAAAGTGGAGTGGGATGGGGAACATTTATTTTTCCCACTGTGGTACCTCTTGGTCCCTAATTTGAAATTCAGCCAAATTGGTTTGCAATGCTATTTTGAATAATTATTTATTCGAGATACCCTGCAGAGATTCTACAAATAAAATTGAGTTTTTTTAAAAAAAAAATCAAATCCCATAATTCCTTTGCTACAAACATCTTGTGTCAAAAAAAAAATCTCATAGAAGCGCTACGTAAGTGGTATTGCAATCCACTTGCACACACAAAGCTTGGCGTTCCCCATTTAATAAACATTATTGTAGTAACATCAGCCAGATGAACACAAATTCTGGGCTCAGTTTGGATTGTTTATGGAGTACATGGGGTGGATTTATTATGTTACCAACTGAAGTTAATTGAAACTTGAGGGCAAGTCCCACAACGAGCAGTGCAACATTTAAAAGTTGGGGTGGGGTGGTCTGCCAAACATTTAATTCTTTTTCTTCTGTCCATTCATTCATTCATTCATTCATTTATTTATTGGCAGGGGACACATTGTGAGTTTTCTAAGACATCAGTGTTTGGCCTTGGGCAGAAGGGGTGGGGGAGAATTTTTTAAAAAAAGAATAATAAATGGGAAAAGAAAGAATAATGAGGGGGAAAATAAGAAATAACAGCCACAAACTTTTTGACCTTTAAAGGGCAGATTATAAGTCTAAGATATTTCTGATAAATTCTGACAAGGAAAAATGAAAAGAAAAGAAAAAGAAAAGAAAAAGAAACAGCATATTTTATATCGAAGCAGTGATTTTTTTAAAACAAAGAAAGCAGAACTAGAACATCTTAAATTTTTAATCCTTTCTTTACAGGTTTACCTAGAACCACTTTTGATTAAGAAACTGTAGAAAGTTAGTAACAGCCACAAGTTAACACCGAAAGAAGGTGGCACTTGTCAAATTTCCCATAGAGTCCTGTTTTGTGGTGTATCTGAAATGCACTGCTCCAGATCTTCTCACACTTTGCTGACATCAATTCTGTCAGGGATTTTTTTTTAAATTTTTATTATTTTATTTTTTTAGTCCACTGGTCGCTTTTCACCATATTTCTTTGTAAACTCTTCAGCATTCTTACAGAATTTTTTACGGTCCTTAGAGTATTCTTCGGCTAGGTCGGCCCGGAGTGGGTGCTCAGGCTGTGGGTCGTTCACCAGTGCTATGAGGGACTGGATTACTGTCAGAAAAACAAAACAAACAAACAAAGCAAAGGGGTCAACAGATAATGTGGTGCGGGTGTACCTGATGCCTCCAGAATCCTCCTCCACCACCTCATTATGACATGGAAGGAACCTAGCTCTTAAAGCAGGCATGTCCAAACTTTGGCCTTCCAGATGTTTTGGACCACAACTCCCGGAGTCCGTTGTCATTGGAAATACAGGCTTGGAATTCTGAGAGTTGTGGTCCAAAACATCAGGAGGGAGGAAGTTTGGACATGCCTGTCTTAAAGCCTTTGCCAAGAATGCTCAAGTTCACAACACACCAAGTGTGTTCCTCCAGTAGACTGCACTTGAGAAGTAGGGGCTGCGACCCAAGTCAGATAATAATACCTTTATAACTTAACCCTGGACATGGTTTTATCTCATTTTAAGGACACAGCGTCTGTTTAGTTGAGTGCATAAATTATGGACCGGTAACGAAGGGTTGATTTATTCTGATTTTAATGGAAGACTATATAATTTCGTACCCGATTCCAACTTCAAATTGTATTTATTTTAAACTGCTTGATGTTTATGTTAAGTGCCTGTCCTGCAGGTAAAACTGTGCTCACGACCTGGGGTTCAATCCCTGGTAGCCGGCTCATGGTTGACTCAGCCTTCCATCCTTCCGAGGTTGGTAAAATGAGTATCCAGCTTGCTTGGGGGGGGGCAATGTGTAGCCTGCATGATTAAACTGTAAACCGCCCAGAGACTACTTGAAGTGGTATGGGGCGGTATGTAAGCAGAACACTTTGCTTTTGCTTTAAAGCTACCAACCATCCACTTGAGAAGTAGGTGGCTGTTGAGTTGAACACGACGACAGCATGGAACAATTGTGATCCACTCCGGTGGAACGAACAGCCACAGTGGTGAAATAACTGCTTGTGCAATTATAATACAAGATCCAAACTGGCCCAAACCCAAATTGCTAGTCCAAATGAGAGCCACTGAATCAATGAGAATTTCATCAGTCAGCCTATATGCATGTTGCAGTGATTCAATGAACCTTCTTTCTCTCTCTCTCTCTCTCTCTCTCTCTGTGTGTGTGTGTGTGTGTGTGTGTGTGTGTCTCACATCAGCTCTAGAGCAAGTGAACTCTGATAGACAGAGGTGAGCAGGGTTTGAAACTGCTCATAATGGTTGATCACAACAAATCATTCTGGACTCATCTACAAATTGACAGCTTATAACATTGTGTCAAATAAGGTACACGTCTTACATCTTTTGCTTCTTCACATTTCATCCAAACCAAACTCAACACGAGTCTATGAGCTCCGTGTTAATTCATATGCTTGCTATTCCATCTACCAGATTTCATTTATTTTAAATATAATTTTAACCCCACTGGGCTTTTTCCTTCTCCTCTGTGTGGACAGAGGCAGCTATGATAGCTGCAACAACTGCAATGTATGCCATGCTAGGATGTTACAGCCACCGTTTGATGGTTACCAACCAATACACAAAATTGGGGCACAGCTATAACCTGCCGATTTGAGACAAACAAATGGTTCAGCAACCAAGACATTAACACTGGGACCTGTGCGTGACTCCCTTGCCCGCAGGCATCAACACTCCAGTCCTGATTTGTTGTGGACATTATCAGCCAGCATTGTGTTGCAAAAAACGTATCTGTCCAGGCAACAGCACTAATTCTTTTGCTGCCGCCTGGCCATTGCACAACCCACTGAGCAATCAGGGGAGAAGGAGGTATAAGAGATACAGCCCTGAAAATAGCACTCAGCTTGCGCCCATTTATCCTTCATAACTGTTAACCGGGTTCTGCCTCTTTATTTTACACGCTGCCATATCCCGCAGGAAAGCAAACCGCCTGGGAGAGAAAAGAGGTCAGGTGAAATAACCTGGCAAACTCACAAATTTTTCTCAACAAAGCAAGCATCCTTAGAACCCCAACCAGAACCGATCACTCCAAAACAAGCCTGCCAGAAGGGAAGTGTTTTCCGCAGCCAGCGACTATTTTAATACTCATTTCTGAAAGATGGGCTGCAGAGTGGGCTGGGAAGTTATTAGAAGAAGCTTCTAATGTAGGATGAGAGTTCTAACATAGAGGTTGACAAACTATGTCCTGCTGACCACACAGGACCACTTTTGAGACCCTACACGTAGCCTACATCCCACCCTAGTAAGTAAGTAAGTAAGTAAGTAAGTAAGTAAGTAAGTAAGTAAGTAAGTAAGTAAGTAAGTAAGTAAGTAAAGTAAAGTAAAGTAAAGTAAAGTAAAGTAAAGTAAAAGAGTTTCCCACTCCTGAAGGGTGTCAGGAACAGAGATTTTGGACTGGGTGATGTACATCCTTGCAAGCTCTCCTGACCTACAAAATCAAAACCACAAGTGATCCAGTGATTTCTTTTGATTTTTAAAAAACATTTTTCACTTTCTTTATCTTTTTTCTGGGTGAAGAGCAGCCTGTGCTGAGTACCGAGGGTTGAACTCTTTCTTTGCTTGCCAAAGATCCCTACCTGTGCTCTAATATATTTAGCCTGCTTCTAAAAGTGTCCTAAAGCTGCTATTTCTAAACTAGGGAAAAGGAAAAATTGGCAAGGTACGGTGGGGGGGGGGATGAAGAAACAGGCACTGAAAAACTGGAAAAAAAACTAGACACATTTAACCAAAGGTACCAGGTAATTACCTTTCATTAGAGACTGAAACAGCAAAGTGCCTATGGACTTTTAACGAAAAATTTAAAAAGAAAAGAAACTAACCCTCAGAACAAAATTTTGCTCTGGAGAAACCGTAGCTGTCAATTACAATAATCTTACCTTGATCAGTTTTGGTGGCTGGCTTCCAGTTTTCAGCACTAATTACTGGCAGGCAAACCTGCCCCTTTTCATCAATGTTAGGATGATAGATCTTTGTTTTAAACGTAATCTTAGGAGGCTTGAATGGGTACTCTGCTGGGAAGTTGATCTCAATTCTGAATGCACCCTTGTCATATGGAGGATTATCCTGCAATGAAAGAGAAAGAGAGAAAGAATGACCCAGCCATGGGATAGATAGAATCCAGATGGATCAAATATGACAGAAGTTAGCACACTGTTGGCTTTTAGAGAAACCACAAACCTCAGAACTCACAACAATGGCTGAGATGGGGAGTAGGTGGATATATATAGTTATTTAAAAGGGGGTCCAGAAGTTGAGTCATGGCAACTGGACTTCTTTTCTTGTGAGATCCAAACATTGCACTACTCATCCAAATAGCTTCATCAGACTGAGTACTAGCCACACCCCATTCACATAAACCCTCTGAGTCTTCACCCCCCCCATCTTCCTTCTACAACCACATGGGTGTGGAATTGGAACTATTCCCTTGTTGCTCAACAAGATAGAATAGGACACCTCTGTAAACCTACCATAATGCCCCATAGATCTATTAGCAGCTCTCTTATTGTTTAGGCTTCTCTGAAGGACAGAACTTATGCTTCAAAACAGAGTGCTTGACATGATATTGACATTTTCTTGGTCAAGCCCTTAGGAGGTCACTGGCTTAAATAAAGAGAAATTTTCTGACGACATAGGCGTACAACATCAACTTGCACCACAGCAGGAAACAAAAGGCCATCTCAAACTTCTCAAAACAATCCAGCAACATAAATGAAAGACAGCTTGAGAAAATGCCTTTTTAAAACCCAAGGGGAAGAGAAAAGAAAAGAAGAAGTCTTGTAGCACCTTTGAGACTACCAGATTCATTTTCGCACGAGACGGAAGCTACACCTAGTCAACAAGAAGGCAAATAAGCTCAAGAGGCCGCTGCTCAGTTCTCAGCTCTAAACTTTATATGCAGTGGACCCTTGTATAACAAACAGTTTGTATAACATAAAATTTGTACAACATAAAATATTCCGGAGATAGGGGAAATTTGCTTAACATAAAATCGCCTACGGGCCAAATCTGTACAACATAAAAATGGGATTACTCCATTTGCAATGCATTCCTATGGGAAATTTATATAAAGGAAAATTTGCTTAACGTAATTTCGTTTGGAACGAATTAATTCCTTTATACAAGGTACCACTGTACACAAGTGACTATATCCAAGGCCAGGGAACTGAAAGTAACAGTACTCGAACAGATTATGTATCTGTTAGACCCCCCCCCCCAGGGTAGTATGCTTT
This sequence comes from Phrynocephalus forsythii, assembly GCA_029282475.1. Lineage (NCBI taxonomy): Eukaryota > Metazoa > Chordata > Lepidosauria > Squamata > Agamidae > Phrynocephalus > Phrynocephalus forsythii. The sequence goes on along the minus strand of JAPFRF010000016.1, from coordinate 10,592,596 downwards.
CTACGCAATGGGTTGTAGAGGCCATAGTAAACTTAAAGGACAGGGTTTACCTGTGTCTGTCATCAGTCCTACCATGACAGATGGGTAACAACATGCTCCAGAACTGGAGTAACAAGGAGACCTTTGGTATGCCATCTGTCGTTTTTTTAAACTTCGGACCTTCTTGGCCAGCATAGTCAATGCTGATGGGGGGTTCTAATGCCAAACATCTGGAGGGCCAAATGTCCCCCCTCCCGCTCAAAAGAGAGGCTCCTAAAGAGTGACAGTGCTGCCTATTAGGCAAGGAGACCTTAGTGACTAAGAAGCACCCCAACAGGAGAATATGCACTGCCTCCCAGTTACTCCAGCCCTGAAATTTCGATGACTTCCTTTCCTAACAAGATTAGATCTGAAAGATAGGAGCCTCATAGGATTAAAGCTCTTCTCATCCTTCCCAAATTAATCAGACAGCTTGAAGCTAGCAATATGACTCCACTACAGTGAAGGGAAGAATTAATAATGCTCCCATCTCCCTGAATACGTAGGGTTCTCTGCCACACCATCCACATGGAGGTCACTGGAGAACTTCGCTCTTAGGTCAGCTACACATCTGCACTCCTGTAAGATGCTACTGAGGGGTTTCTGAAAGCATAAGCCCAGGGAGCCAAGATGATACAATATTCGGAGCAATCAAAATTTGTGCAATGCACGTCAGTAGGCAAGGAGACTGGGTTGAGTGTCATCACATCTTGAATGGAGCGATACAGAACTTGGACATCCACTGACATAATGAACTATTGTTGTGTACAGGTTTTAGGTCAAATAGATGAAAACACCCAGCTCTATGCAGCCTCAAGTCAAACATGGACAACTGTTTTCAAAAGACAGCAGAAATACTAGGCCAGTGTTGGCGCATCTATGGCACAGGTGCCAAAGGTGGCACTCGGAGCCCTTTCTGTGGGCACCTGACCTCGCCCCTTCACAGCCACCTGCATTCAGGTTAAATTGCTGCAGTGGCACTTTGTGAAAAACTAGTGGGTTTTGAATCGCAGTTTGGGCACTCAGCCTCTAAAAGGTTTGCCATCACTGCCCTAATCCTTCAAACAAATGGGCATAGATCATGAATGCCCACCCTCTCCAGTTGGTTCTTCTTTGAAACATACAAGTTTCTGTTTGGCCACTGGAAAGGGGAGAGTGTTGATGCAGAAAACCCACTTGCTTTGAAGATATGGATACTGTCCACGGAAGCTTGAGATGATTTTTTAATTTAGTGGCCTAAAAAGGTATCACCTATAGCTTAGTCTTGCATTTGTATTTTGTCATGGTCACTCGACTCTCCCTTTTTATTTCAAAGGATTTGCATGCATATAAAAAAAAACACCACCGTGAGTACTGTCTTCATGTTTGTAATGACCAAAGCTTTACACGCAACTCCACTATCTAAAACCCACTGTGAGTCTACATGTTTCTCCCAGGAACTCTGCAATGTCCTGGTGTTAATACAGAAAGTACAAGAAATAAAAGCATATCCTGTCCGGCATGTCCAAACTTTGGCCCTCCAGATGTTTTGGACCACAACTCCCACAGTCCTTTGCCATTGGCAATACATGCTTGCAATTCTGGGAGTTGTGGTCCAAAACATCAGGAGGGCCGAAGTTTGGACATGCCATACTACACTTATGTGGGAGATCTTCGAGAGAACCTCCTGGCAGAAACAGCTATTCAAAGGTGGAACTATTTCTCCTTGGTTGCAGGTATTTTGACCAACATAAACAAGGTTTCTCACTTTTTTGGAAGATCCACCCACCCACCGCAAACTGGACGAGGCAGAGAGCTGATGATTTGTTAGCTGGCTTTCGGCACCTCAAACTATCTACAATGCTCCTCTCTTCCTTCCAGCAAGGAAAAAAAAAATCCTGCTGTGAAGCTACTTATCAAGAGAAGGCACGGACTGCTGAATAAGCAAACAGAGATACAAATAAATATCCTACTATTTTTGGCCAAGAAAGGAAGCTTGTGGCCCAAAACAGCAACCGAAGCTATTCTTTGCTGTTGCTCTAGGATCCTTTAAAGGAGAAGTGCTCTGACACACCAGGGGTTGTTGAACTCCATCTAACAACTGACATCTCTAACAACTGGTAATGCCGACGGGGACTGAAGGTTGCTGAAGTGTAACAGCCTTCAGGGAGGACACACATTGTGCACCTCTGCTTTAGAGTGAGTTTGCTAAAAGCCAATCAACTTAGGTGTCTACAAACATGAAATTATGCCTATTTAGACCATTCCTGTAATAACCAAGGTGCAAACACTACCTTTCCATTCTTATGCTGTTAGGTCTCTGCTTGGCGTGCTTTATTTCCTTAATTCCTCAATTCTCAGGATATAAAATCTCAATCTCTTAACCACCCCATTCTCTGCATCATTAAATGCACCACTGTGCTGTATTTTTCAAAGATTAATGTGTCTACGCTTCTGGGAAGATACAAATTAATTACATTAGGCGTACTTCAAGTCTTTTTCAACGGCACTATTTTTTTGAATTGTTCTCTGGGGCAGCAGAAACATTTTCATTTGGTTCCAGGTCAGCGAGGGAAGAAGTAAATACAGTTCAAGTTAAAAGAAAAGAAAGGCAGAAAAAAAGTGGCCATGCTTTGGGAGCTATGAAACCAAATCACATTAGCAAAAGCCACTGTTTCCTCGCAATAAGCAAGAGCACAGAAATACGAGCTGGCCAGAAGCACACAAGGTCTATGGCAGGAAGCAATAATGAGATTTCTTAAAACAAACTTTAGTCAGACATTCATACTCCATGAGGATTTGGCAGGGGGTGGGGGTGGGAATCTCCAGACACAGCTTGGAAATCTTATTTTTAGAATACAGTTCTCAACCAGCACATTTCTTAATTATGCTGCCTGGGGGATTCTGGCTGCAGCCTAAAAATAATGCGACTAAACTCAGAAAATAAACATAGCTCATGAATGGTTTCAAACTACAGGAAAAGAGATTCCATTTGAACATTAGGAAGAACTTCATGACAGTTAGAGCTGTTCGGCAGTGGAATAATATGCTGCCACAAAGGAGGGTGGAGTCTCCTTCTTTGGGAGGTTTTTAAGCAGAGGCTGGATGGCCATCTGTTGGAAATCCTGTGATGGGGTTCCTGCATGGCAGGGGGTTGAACTAGATGGCCCTTGAGGTTTCTTCCAACTCTATGATGATTCCATGATTCTGTAACTCTGCCTCTCAGTGGTCAAACCAACTGGTCAATGCAATGGAGATTTTGCAATTTTACGGATCAATACATATATTTGGTTGCTCTCATTTTTTTTACCCCATTCCTTTTTCATTGTGTCTACTGTGTCGTAGGGGCAGTGGTGGTTTCATTTTTAACTTATCTGTACAGTGTTTTAAATGTTTCAGACACTATATAAAATGGTTACTGAATAAGCATTAATCATTAAAACATTTTTCATTTCCTCGCACCATATTTTCATACAAATACTACAGATGTTTTCACACTCACAGGAACAATAAGCCCTTGCCAAGTCAATAAGTTAGCTTCATCGACTTGGATATTACGGAAGTTCTTCATTCCACATTTGCGGATTTCTTCAAGCTCCTGCAAACCAAACACAGCAGAAACAGCAGGTTAGCGAGAAATAATTGGGTGCCAAAGTTCAGGAAACTTCAGATGTTGCTTTCCCCTTCATCTTGGCCTAGTTTGGATGGTCACTGCAAAGCCAGGAGCAGGCACTGAGGCCTCCTCCTCCTCTATACCAACCTTTCCATTTCCCCTCATAGATGAGTTTCAGCAAGATGATCTTCAGTTAACTTTAGTGGTTTATTAACCAATATTAATCCAATTATGTTATAGTGCATGATTTGAATGCTGAAGCACCAAGTTCAGGAGGAAAAGGAATGTTTGTCAGAATATTTCAATAGGAAATGTAAAATATAAGAAATCAAATAAAGCCACGTGGTCCTTAAATAATACAAAAGCAAGGATGAATGGTACCTTTATGGATTATTAAATAACAATAATAAAGAATTGCAATTCCAGGGGATACCAGAGTTGAAAAATCAAGACTAGAAAAAAATTAATAAAATATAAGAGACCAGGCAATAGAAGTAACTTTCTTGTGGATAAGAAAACATATTTCAGTGGTCCCCACAGTCCCAACAAGAGTTCATCAAGTGCTTTATTCTGGATGGCATCTGGTTTTGCAGAACATAAGAAGAGCCATGCTGGATCAGACTGAAGGCCCATCTAGTCCAGCTTCCTGTATCTCACAGTGGCCCCACCAGATGCATCTGGGAGCGCATGAGACTAGATCTCTGTCTCCTGATACCACTCCCCTGCATCTGGCCCTTGAGTACCCTGGTTTTAAGCCTGGAGATGATACATCTCTATCATGGTTTGTAACCTGTGATGGACTTTTCCTCCAGGAATCTGTTCAATCCCCTTTGGAAGGCATCCAGGCCAGATGCCATCACCACATCCTGTGGCAGGGAGTTCCACAGAATAACAACACGCTGGGTGAAAAAAATATTTTCTTTTGTCTGTTCTTACTCTCCCAGCCCTCAATTTGAGTGTATTTCCCCTAGATCTGGTATTTTGTGGGAGGGAGAAGAGCGTCCCTCTATCCACTTGACTCATGCCCTGCATTATTTTGATGTCTCAATCATATCCCCACCTTTTTTCCAGAAAGAAACAAGGAAGGCTATAAAAAGCAATACCCTTTGAGTCCTCATTTTGAAAATACCTGTACAAGCAACCCACTTGAAGCTCCCAATGTCTGTCTGAAAATGTGAAAATCACCTGTAAGTAAATTGCAAATGCTCTAACAATGTCTTCTTGAAGGCTTTCACGGCCGGGATCTGATAGCTATTAGGAGTTTTTCGGGCTATTTGGCCATGTTCTGGAAGTTTTCCTTCCTGACGTTTCGCCAGACTCTGTGGCCGGCATCTTCAGAGGGCAAGGAGCTCAGGGAACTACGAATTCTCTCTGTGCCCTGGGGTATAGCCCTCTGAAGGTGCTGGCCACAGAGACTGGCGAAACGTCGTATAACGAGCGGTTTGTATAACATAAAATCTGTACAACATAAAAAATTCCAGAGACAGGGGAAATTTGCTTAACACAATCGTCTATGGGGTAATTACTCTGTTTTCAATGCATTCCTATTGGAGATTTGGATAAAGGAATTTTGCTTAACATAATTTCATTTGGAACGAAAGGCATAACAGACTAAACAACTCTAGATTATTTATGCAATCAAATCTACTCACCACCAAATGAAACATTAACATGAGTACAAGGGACAGGGTTACTAATACATGTGATGAAGAGAGAAAGAGCCTGGATTGACTTTGCAAATTTTACTTGTTGCAATTAAAAAAAAATGATACTTCCAAATTCTGAGTCAAATACAAACTCAGCCATATTTCACTTGTAGTCCGTGGCTATTTCCACATTAAATAGCCAAGATAAATGGGCCTCCACCAGGGATCATAAGAAATACACATAGAAATATGTGTAAAGATAAACAGTGGTGTTACCGTCAGAATCCAGGACTACCAGACAATTATGTGCAAGTTAGCATTACAGAATGACAACAGCAGCAAAAAAACAAAACTAAATAGTATTAAGTCAAACTAAGAAGGAAATATAGCACCATTTACACCGAAAGATATTTTTCTAAACTTCCTCATTTTAAGTTCTGCCAGGTCAGTTTGTTCAGCTGGCAGGACTTGTCACATTAATGAAACACAAGAAAAAGGGGGACCCTCCACGTGGACTTACAGATGCTTCCCTAGTGATAGCTTTTCTGACAAGCAAACACAGTTGCAGCCAAGAATCTACCCTTTCCCTGTTAACTGGCCAGACATATTTCCAGTACAGTTAATACCGATCTCGTTACCTAAGAACATATGAAGATTCTAAACGAGTCACTGCATTTACCTGTTGCAACAAACCCAGAAAGAGTCTTGAGGCACCTTTTACGTACAAACAAGTTTCACTGGCCTTAACCTTCCATGGACTGCAGTCCACTTTTTTTCAGATGCACATAGTGGGTCACAGCCCACAGCAGGTTATGCGAAACAAAGCTTGTTAAGTCCTGAAGGTGTCACGAACCCTTTCATGTTTGAACAAAAACTTGTACCTTCAATATTAAGTCTGCACCCCCATTAAGCCTATCTCCAAACGTTCAGATTACAAAAAGCATGAGAGAATTTAACATTTCCATGCATTTCAATCAAAAGGAAACAGGTGTGGCATTAGCTGCAGGGGCTTACAGTGAATGGGCAATGACACTTGGTTGGCAGGGGGTAAGCTGACAGGATGTGGGACGATTTTAATTTTAAGAGAGTTCTGGAAGTTAAACAGGACACATGGGAAGGAGATTTAAGGTACAGAGGGACTGCTGAGATGCAGCCCAAAGGGGGAAGTGCACATGCTCATGAAGAGATTTTTGGCAAGCCATAGGAATGCAAGTATTGCAAGGATATAAATGCAGACTTGTCTTCTTTGCAAGAAATTAATATGTTCCACCAAAAAATGGACCCCCCCTGGCAACAGCATGATAGATTTAATTTGAAATTTTAGGTTCCTGACATATTGGTGGTAGCAAGAAGGTACTTGTATCATGCTCTCAGTCAGCTTTTCTTTTCCCCCCATCATGAATTTTCAAGTGTAAAATCACAACACATTTATAGCTGCTTATTAACAATTCCCACCACCCTTGGAACGTTCTCTACTACTAATACGCTCCCAGCGTGGGCAGTATGTTCTTCTGGAAGGATGACATAGAAAATATGTAATGAATCAGAAGGTGGCAACGAGCTAACAATTGGTGTGAAATAATATAGTTCTACGTGTAACAGCTTTAGGGGGGATTGTGCAATCTTTACGCCAGTGAATCAGCGCTAGCACAGCCTCCATGGGCAACAACATGGGGGGTGGGTGGAGGAGAGAAATCAGCATGCAGCGCCATTTGTTGTTTTAGCCACTGCCTCTTATCTCTACCATAACAATCTTTACATTCTACCATTCGGGTCAATCATGCATCTTTCACTCCATGCTTGGTTTGCCATTTCCTCTTCAAGAAATAAATCAGGAAGCCGTCTCTCACCAACAGAGATTCTACAACTGCAGGACAGGGGATACTTTTATTAGGCCACTAAAAATGTAAATGATCTACACGCTTTCATAGTTCAATCTACCTCATCAGGCCATGCACCAATTTTGCAGGAAAAATTATTTCAACTGAGAGCCCCAATATATATGTGTATGTGTATATATATGTCTGTCTGTCTGTCTGTCTGTCTATCTATCTATCTATCTATCTATCTATCTATCTATCTATCTATCTATCTATCTATCTATGTGCAAAACTATTAATTTCCTTCTCTAACTAAACTGACACTGCTCTTCCTTGAAATGCCAGAAAAGTACAACTTCAATACAAGGCTTGTGTGAGAAATGCAGAAATCACCAGAAACTGAATGTCATTTGGGGTGATATGACACAACCCCTGCCTTGGGTTAACCAACAAAGCACTGTAAAGCTTGGGTCATAGCGACCTCAAAGATCGAATCTCACAGTATGAAATGACTCTGGTGTTAAGGTCATCTGGAGAGGCCTTTCTCTCCATCCTGCCTCCCTCACAGGTACGCCTTGTGAGAACCCATGAAAGGGCCTTCTCGGCTGCTGCACCCAGACTCTGGAACTCCCTCCCACTGGAGGCCAGGACTGCCCCATCTCTGATATCTTTCCGGAAACAAGCAAATATCTTTCTCTTCAGGCAAGCTTTCCCTGAATGATGGACTACCTATTGTGCCTTTTTATTAATCTACCATACAATGCTACACAGACTTTGCGTTATAACCGCTTATAAATTGTTGTTTATATTTCTCCTTGTGTGATTGCATTGACACTATGTTATCAACTGTTAGTTTTAATGTTGCCTTCTAATGTTGTAAGATATCCTTCAATTTCTTGTTCTCAAACTGAATGTGTCTTAATTGTACTGGACTATATATTATCTCTCCTTACTATAAGCCACCTTGGGTCCTTTTCCAAGAAGAAAAGTGGGCTAAAAATACTCAAAAATAAATAAAATAAAATAATTTGGGTCCTTTTTAAGGAGAAAGGGGAAGTTAATAAAATGTTTAAATAAGCAGATAAAGCTAAAAAACCACTCCCTTACCCCCAAAACAAAGTTAAAAAGAAAAACATTCCTTCTCACCTGTCTTATTCAGAGGTAGAAGAAACATGACCTTTCTACTTCCTGTTCTGAATCATGTGGTCTAACACCAACATAGACTGCAAGCTGCCTAGATGCCCTAAGCACATCTGATCTCGCCTGATTTCGGAAGCTAAGCAGGGTCGGCCCTGGTGAGTACTTGGATGGGAGACCACCAGGGAATACCAGGTGCTGTAGGTGCCTGGAGTAGGAACTGGCAAACCACTCCAGTCTTCCTGCCAAGAAAACTCCATGGACGTGGGGTCACAAAGTGTCGGTCACGACTGTAACAAGCCCACACACACACACACACACACACAACAGAGCCAAAGACTGATGTGGAATACAGTCCTGTATTCAGAACAATGGCTTTACTATTAACTCGGCTGCCCCCCCAGTAGCAATGCTTAGGCACATGTGCTCTGTGCGATGAACAGGTCTATGAACCCCATGTTGTCTAGACCTGCTCGCATACCAATTCAGACAAAGATTAGTAGCTAACATTAAGCCTAGGATAGAACAAAACTGCATGCAAAATGACTGGGCCAGGAATGATGACTTGATATTTGTGTAATCATATTGAGTACAACCTTTGGTCTAAATTAATCTCCTATAGCTTCAAAATGCAAGAAGTTCTGAATTCAGCCCCCATGCCATGGTCAAGTAGGGAGAGCACGCGTCTTCCCAGTTTATGTGCTTAGAGCTATACTAGCCGTGTAAACAAGGATAGTTTGTTCAAATAATAGCTGATAGAGTACATGGGGACCATTCCTCAAATCTGCTTAGAAATGTTAAACCAGAGGTAACTCGTGACCCTCCAAATACTGTCGATACACCCAGGAACCTTCATCACTGGCCATTTTTGCCACGATATATGAGACATTGAATCTAAGAACATCTGGAGCGCTATAAAAGTCTGACCCATTTTAAACCCATGACTTAGATCGATATAATACTGGGACAGATACAAGTCATGGCTTTAGAGTTGATCTGGCATCCAACAATCACATATATCACATTTAAACAAGCAGGAAAATGTCTCTAGTAAGATAATAAATGCCTCATCAATGGGTGGGTGAATCGTGAGTACAGTGGTAGCTCCTAAAACAAATTTAATTCATTCTACGGGTCAATTTGTTTTTAAAAAATTGTCTTATGAAACGCGGTTTCCCATAGGAATGCATTGAAAATGGATTAATCCGTTCCGAAGGCTAGAATAAAGACAAAAATAACCGGGTTTCACCCTGGGTACATGGAGAATGGTTTTTCGTCTTGCGAAGCATCCCATAGCGAATTTTTCATCATGTGAAGCATGTCTATTCCTGGAATTTTTTTTCCTATGAGTTTTTTTCTTACGAGTCATTTGTCTTAAGAGATACCACTGTATTTGAATATAAATGCTTGAGGTTAGTTACTGGGGCGTGGCAGCTTGTGTCAGAAGTTCAGCTGAGTAAATGTTTGACAATATCCTTGTTCGAGCAAACACATTTAGAAATAAGCCAACTTGCTGTTTCCATGACTTTGAGGAGGAAAGTAAAATACAATCTATACAGTATTTACACTGCGAGCATTTCTGAACACTTAAAATTTAAGAAAAGAAAATAACACAGCATCCATAATATATTACCTACATTATAAGCTGCTCTGGGAGCCTTTCCCCCACTAAACAGCCAAGTATAAAGCCGAGTATAAATGCAATTAATAAATCATAAACCCTTGAGTCTATAATTATGCTTGAACTGTAGTTACCTATTTCCCTAAGAAGTTAAAGTCTTCTCTCCCCCACCACACACACACATATACACACACAAAAATGACTAAAAAAAACAGAAGGACTGAAGCACATAGAGCATAGCTTCACATGTATTAGGTAATTCCATTTATTGCACCAACTTCTAACAGCAATGTACCATTTCCCCATCATATGATCCTCTGTAAGCCAGCATTTACTATCACCTGATTTTGGTATAATTTTCGCTGTTCGTTTAAACATGAAATTAAAAATAAAATTTTACTGGACAGTTCTACTAGATAGCAGGTTTCATATGTAAAAGCCTTGGGAGCTCATGAGACCGTTAAGATTTTCACTGAGGTCCTAATTGTGTGAATGATATATTAATCATTTCAGGCATAATACATGGTTGTTGAAATTGTTCCTACTGGCAGAGACGAGTCAAGCACAAGTGATGAAGCCATGAACTGTGTGGGGTGAATTCTTGTTTGGTGCGAATGTGACCAGAAATTGACTTCAGGATCCAAGCACTCATAAAACAGAAACCAGTAGGCCTGGTTGAATCCTGAAACACTCTTGTAAGAGGAACTTAATACATTTTATGGACAAATGACTAAATACCCCTAAAAAGAAATCTGTCATAAAACACATGATTTGAAGAAACATGTACTAACATAACATAGAGCTCATCATTGTTTTTCATGTGGTCATATCGATACATCAATAAATGTTTTCTACACATGATTGTAGCTCCGTGGTTTCTGTAATAAAACTTCCTGTGTGAGGCTACCATTCCTTTTATTAGGATCTAGGTCTGGCATGTCCAAACTTCGGCCCGCCAGATGTTTTGGACCACAACTCCCACAATCTTTTGTCATGGGCAAGCTAAGCTTAGAATTCTGGGAGTTGTGGTCCAAAACATCAGGAGGGCCAAAGTTTGGACATGCCTGATCTAGGTGAAACAATGGTCAGAGGTTAGCACTTCTTATTTAGAAAGGGCAATTGGTATTTCTAGATAAAAGAGTACATGACTTCTTACTATGCTCTGACCGTGTCAGGAGATGAGAACTGTGACCATGTCAAGAGTTGGGACATTTCCTGGCCACTCTTCTCACAGGATATAAAATATCAGAGCAGTGTTCTCTACTGTTCTTCCTCCTGGAAAAAAAAGCCTTATGCCAGGGCTGCTCTCCAGCACCAGAGCAGAAGAAAACAAAGACTGCTGCTGCCTTGACAACAGAAGGGCCCACTTTTCACCATGGCACTGGTTGGCCTACATCCTCTTAGCCACATGCTCTCCTGCCACAACTAACGTTCAGCCCATGGGTCTCCCAACGTGTACGGCACAGAGATCATGGGTATCACCACTAGCATCCAGACTTAAGATTACCAGTTATAGCCATCGTCTTAAAACAGAGAACACTATCAGTATAGTAGAACATATACTTAATGATAATTAGTTTCATCTAGTTCAGTTATTCTTTCCCCCTTTTCAAGCCATGATACTCTTTTATAATATCCAAGTAATCTGTGTGTGACACACACACACACACACACACACCCGTATGCAGAAAAGGCACTTTTAAAGGAGTAAAGTCACCCCTTCTCAGAAAGTAAAGGCTTTAATATCCCAATTGGAAAGGTAAAGGAAGAGATTGTTTAACAAGGACTATACTGTATCACATATAAGGTGATCTGCGACCCACCAGAAAACACTGTGATCCCCAAGTTAGGAAACACTGGTTTAAATGGTCTATGACACCCTCAAAACTGGAAAATCACAGGTAATAGGAAATTTCAAAGCTGCAAGTCTAGGTGATAACAGGTAGCAGGAAACATATACAGTAATACCTTGGTTTGCAAGCACAATCCGTTCTGGAAACATGCTTGTAAACCAAAGCACTCATATATCAAAGCAAGTTCCCCCATAAGAAATCATGGAAACTCAGATGATTCATTCTGGGGCCCCACAAACCACATACTATGCACACAAAATGTCAAAACTCACAAAAAGAAGTTGGGTAGAAGTCCACGTCCACACCAAGTTTAAAATGCAGCTTGTCTATACGGTTAGGAAAATGAGAAAACCATCCAGTTTCTGTGCAGTATTGAAGATTGACAACTGGATGGTGTGGAACTGACAGGTACGAAGGGCGCATGAATGCATATGCACTAAACCAACGCATTAAAACTTCATTCAAAAATACACTAAGAAGCAGGTTTTATTGCATCTGAGTATTCTACATCTTTCTACCATCTACCCTGCCATTTCAGTAAATAACCACTATGTTCCAAGAAAGTGGCATTTTAAAAAAAGTTAGCCACTGGGCAGGGTGTGGGCTATGATTTTCATCATCCTTGGCTATTGGTCATGTTGGCTAGCGCTAATAGGAGCTGGGTCCATCATTACTGGAAAGGTTACCACTGTCCTGCCAAAGCACCTGGCCTGCAATGACTAATTCTCCTTGGGAACCTCTGCTTGATGATAAAATTCAATGATAGAGTATGAAGCACTTTTCTGAACTATCAAAAAGAAGTGTTTATATTTCAAAGCCTTTCAGATGCAAGTTTAAGATCCCTCTGCTAACAGGTTTGAAGTACTTCAACTCAACACACTTTTTGCTTTAGCATCCTTAATACATCTATGTTATAAATCAACAGGATGGGGGAGCATGCAAATGAAAAAACAAGAGTTATGCTTTGATAGAAAAAAGCTCAGTCACAAATGATTCTCTTACTTTATGGGATGATATCATTTTTTTTTAAAGAGTCTACTTTAGGATCAAAACATAACATCAACCCGGTGTTCAAATACTAAGAATCAAGTCAAAATAAAGGCAGCATGATCTAACGACAGCAAAGGCACACGTTCAGATTCCAAAAACAGGCCAAGTAATTTAGTATTCTGCTTAGTACAGTATTAAAATCAATATTAAAGTAAGATGTGTATCTGTTTCAGCACCAATAATAAACATACACTAAACTGGCAATTTAATAATATCTGTTAATAGTTAAGAGGGTGGGAGCAAAATCCCAGAATCAGCAGGAGACCCTATTTTCTGACACTGGATTCTATCTTAATTTTTAAAACATATGCCAAGAAGGCTTAGATTCATTTAAGGGCATACATTTAAGTCCAAACATTGACTTACAGAAAAGGTGGGAAAATACCATGGAAATGTTCCATTCCACCAAAGCCAACCCCATTCTTAGTAGGAACTGAAGATGTAGATCAGTTTAACGGACATTATTCCAGAGTTCAGGACCTCCCTGATTTTCCCCAGGCCTGGAAAGATATCATCCCTTGCATCTTAACAAGAAATATAAAACATACATTTATCACAAACTATGTCAGTGATGGCGAACCTTTTAGAGACCGAGTGCCCAAACTGCAATTCAAAACCCACTAATTATTTTGCAAAGTGCCAGTACAGTAGTTTAACCTGTATGTAGGTTGCTATGAAGGGGCAATGTTGGGTGCCCACAGAAAGGGCTCCGAGTGCCACCTTTGGCACCCGTGCCATAGGTTTGCCATCACTGAACTATGTCATCCAGTCATGTGGACATTTTAGTTCATCAACTAACCCATATAGTTCATCATTACTTATACATATAAACAATGTCACATTTTGTTTTGTTCACTGCATACAAGTTCTTGAAGGCATTCTAAATTCTACTAGTGTAAGTGAAAAGATGAAATGCCTCTTCTAGGATGATAGATATCCATTTACGGTTGTTGCAATGTCATCTTTAAAAAAAAGCTTTAAAAAGGCCCCCACTCAATTAATCAAGAGGAACATCTTTGCCGTTAAATCAAAGATCAATCAAATATTAAAAACCACCTACTAATTAATGAAAAATATATACCTCAGAAAACAGATGTTTATAACAGTTCCTTATACTGAAAAACTCTCAAACTTGAACAAAGTTTATAGCACATAATCTGTGCTCTCTTGCTACTTTCAGCAACCAGATCCTCACATTCTCTCACTAACTCATTCAATAAAGAGCACTATATAATGTGGTAACAAGTCCTAAAAGGATCAAGTTATTCTAAATGCTGCCTGTGAGCCAAGGAAAATCCACAGCATGTGTAGTACATTTTTATACAGTGGTATTAGGTCTGAATAAACATCTATATCACGGGTATAGACAGTTTGGCCGGTTCCACTGCCCACTTTCTATCTCTGAGGGCTTTTAAGGATCACAAGGAACAAAACAAAGGCCTAAAACCACAGAATCAAAACTGAAAGTGGTGGAAGCCCGCTTTCAGTTATGATCAATGGATGGGAGAAACAGAATTTAGAAGATGAACTGCTGCTTCTGGTTTCTCAGAACAGTAATTTGCCTCCTTTGCAGGAAGAAGATGAGGTCAGAGACGATCTAGGGCAGTGCTGGCAAGCCTTTGGCACTCCAGATGTTTTGGACCACAACTCCCAGAATTCCAAGCCTGTACTGCCAATGACAAAGGACTGAGAGATGTGGTCCAAAACACCCTGCGTGCCGAAGGTTTGCCACCACTGATCTAGGGTCTTGAAAACAACCTGAATCTTGCCTAATCTATCAGTACCCTTTGCACTTTTCAGTGGTGGCACATTTATTTATTTATTTATTTATTTATTTCATTTCTATACCGCCTATCTTCCAGCCTTGAAAGTGCCCCATAACTCTGTCCTGTGAATGATGTTCCAGTGGCCCTTTCCCCCCACATTTAACACAAGCAATCCTTTCAATTCTATTGATGGGGATTTTTTCCCCCTGTCTGGAGAAGCAAGCTTAGAAGATCTTCGCAGGCATCCTGGAGGGATGGAGACCTGAGGCCAACCCATCTGAAGTGACTTTTGAAGCCATGAACATCCCCCCCACACACACACACACACACACACTTCATGGGGAGTCTCTTACCCTTTCAAAAAGAAACAAAAAGAAAAGATGAAGAACTCTAATGGAAGAGGGCGAGGAATGATAACCACAGTCATTTCCTCCTTTTATCTGTCGATGCCACCCCGACCCCCCCAGTTATCCGCCGTGCAGGCTCTCCCCACCGCCACCCCACAGAGATGAGAACTGGGACTGAGATGATCTCAAGTACAAGGCCTCTTCCCCACCACGAGGCCATGGGTGGTGGTGGTGGTGGTGGTGGTGTGTGCACGTGTGTGGGGACCCATTCCGCCCCACTGCCTCTTCCCAAGGTCCAGTTAAAAAAGGTAAAGGTCCCCCCCACCCCGCACAGTCGTGCCAGTCGTGTCCGTATGAAGCGCTCTGGGAGGGGGGTGGGTGGGTATAAGTAGCATGCTTTGCTTTGCATTTTGCAATCGGTCTACAGAGGATGCACAGGTTCCTTGGTTTTGACAGACCAAGGAGGTAAAAGGTAAAGGCTCCCCCGCCGCGCCCCAACACGTAGGCTAGTCGCGTCCGACTCTAGGGGGCGGTGCTCATCTCCGTATTCAAGCTGAAGAGCCAGTGTTGTGCAAGTCCCTGGCCATGTGGCCGGCATGGCTGCAAGGAAACGCTCTTCGTGGGGTGGGGGGGGGAGACTCCCCATCCCAACCTTAAACCACTCTCTCTCTCTCTCTCTCTCTCTCTTGTGTGTGTGTGAGTGTCTGTAGCCTCGCCCTACTTCTCTGTCGGGGAGGGGAGGGGGAGGCTGAGTGTCCCAAAGCTGGAAGGAGGGAGAAGCGTCCCCTCCCCACCTCCTCGATCCAGAGCCCCCACCTCCAAGGCTGAAAGAGTGGGGGAGCAGAAAGCTGGCCGGACGGCCTACCAACCCACCCACCCACCCACCCACCCACCCCTTCACCAGCCAGCCAGCCAGCCAGCCAGGGCTCCCTCCTCCCTTCCCTTCCCTTCCCTTCCCTTCCCTTCCCCGCCCATGGCCTCTGCTTAGTCACGGCGGGCTCCCCCATCCTGGTGGCCCAAAATGCCCGGGCAAAGGAGGCGGGCAGCGACGGTTCGCCTCGCCTCCCCCCACCCCCACCCCTCCTCCTCGACAGGCCCTTGAAGGGAAGCCCCCTTCTTCCTTCCTACTTTCCTTCCCGCCTCTCTCACCTAACCCCCCACACCCGCTTTTCGACCACCACCCGGTCGCCCGCCTCAGGAAAGCCAAGAAGGAGCCTTCCTTCAACTCCCTTGCCCCAACCCTTGGGTCGCCGCGGCCTCTTTTTCTCCCCTCAGGCGCCGGTAGGCCTTCCCCCCACCCCATATATATAAAAAAAGAAGAAGAAGCCCGGCGGAAGCCGCTTACTGAAGGGAAGAGGAGGAGGAGGAGGAGGGGGGGAGGAACGAAGAGAGCTAAAGGCGGGCCCCTTCCCGCTCCTGAGGAGAAAAGCGACCCCTCTTCTCTCCTTTAGGCGGCAAAGCTCCCCCTCCCCGTCCTTTTTTTTTGCCATGTCCGCCCCCCCTTTTTCCCTCCTTCCTCCGGCCCGGGCTCGGCGGGCCCTGGCCAGGCTGTTACCTTCATCAGCCTCCTGCTGGCCGCCATCTTGGATCTGCTGCCGCTGCCCCACAATGCATGGCGGCCGCGGGGCGGGCGGCGGCGGCGGCGGCGGTCCAAGCGGCGCTCCTGGCCTCGCCTCGCCTCAGCAGCGCCGCTCTTTCCCGGGGAGAGGGAGAGGGAGGGAGGCGAGGAGCCGCGCAGCCTCAGTAAGGGGGTAAGGGTGGGGGGCGCGCGACGCCCCCCCTCCGACCCCCCCCACTCCGAGCGCGCCAGGGCCGCCGCCTCCCGACCCGAGGCGCCCCGACGGTCAGAAGGGCCGCCCCCCCCTCTCTCTCTCACACACACACACATACACTCTTTCTCTGGGAAAGGCAGTGGGGAGCGCGGCCCGCCAGATTTGGAGGGGGGGGAGAGGGGGGATATTTTGGGATGGGGAGGGGGAGAGAGAGGAAAGGCCCGTTTCGGTCTTGGGTTGTTGGTGTTGCCTTGACAGTTTAAGTTGATGCCTAGAGAAGACAAATGGGAGAACCCACCGCTTAGGAAAGATACCAAACACGCTGCTGTGGCAAGATAGAGGGTATCTATCTATCTATCTATCTATCTATCTATCTATCTATCTATCTATCTATCTATCTATCTATCTATCTATCTATCTATCTATCTAACTAACTAACTAACTAACTGTCTAACTAACTGAATCTAATCTAATCTAACTAACTAACTAACTATCTAATCATTTTAAGGATCCGAATCTGTCTGTCTATTTGTCTGTCTAGATTCTAAGGATCTGAGTCTATCTATCTATCTATCTATCTATCTATCTATCTATCTATCTATCTATCTATCTATCTATCTATCTATCTATCTATCTATCTATCTATCTATCTATCATCTATCTATCTAATCATTTTAAGGATCCGAATCTGTCTGTCTATTTGTCTGTCTAGATTCTAAGGATCTGAATCTATCTATCTATCTATCTATCTATCTATCTATCTATCTATCTATCTATCTATCTATCTATCTATCTATCTATCTATTTTAAGGATCCAAATCTGTCTATTTGTCTATCTAGATTAAGGATCTGAATCTATCTCTGTCTATTTGTCTATCTAGATTAAGGATCTGAATCTATCTATCTATCTATCTATCTATCTATCTATCTATCTATCTATCTATCTATCTATCTATCTATCTGTCTGTCTGTCTGTCTGTCTGTCTTGATTAAGGCTTCAAATCTATAGATCTATCTAGATTAAGTGTCTGAATCTTATCCATCCATCCATCCATCTATGTATGTATCTTCCAGATTTGAATCTTTCTTTCTTTCTTTCTTTCTTTCTTTCTTTCTTTCTTTCTTTCTTTCTTTCTTTCTTTAGCTACCAAGGCCCCACAGTTTGGTGTGGTTTCTGTTAGTCTGTCTCCAGACCCATTTTTTTTTCAGGGATGTTGCCAAGTCTTTGGGTCCGAGTCCCAACCTCAGATCTTTGGCACCAAGTCCCTATTAAAAAGAAACTTCCCCCCCTTCAGAAAAGGAGGGGGTCCCAATTCAAGTTTGAGTCATTGAAAAAACACACACACCTCAAGTCAAGTCACAAGTGCAATTTGAGTCTGAGTCTCCCTGTTCCTGCAATTTCTTTTAAAGAAAACAAAAATTTGACACCTTGAAAATTCTTCCAGGATGAGCTGGATAGATCTACTTCTTCGGGTGTATTAGAAGCAAAATCACAGGTTATAAATAGGGTAAGAGATGAAAATGGGTTGCATGGTGATCATAGCACTGTTGTAGGATCGTAGAATAATGAAGTTGGAATGGACCTCTTAAGGTCATCAAGTCCAACATTTTACTCAGTGCAAGAATTCAATTCAAAGTAGATCTGCCGGATGATTGTGTATTTTTCTCTTGAAGACATCCACAACTGGAGTGCTCACCACCTCCTGAGGTGATTGGTTCCGTTTTTGTACTGCTCTAGCAGTTGTTTTTCCCGATATTCAGCTGAAATTTGGCTTCCTGGAACTTGAATCAGTTTTTAGGAGTCCTGTACTCTGGTACGATTAAGACCAGATCTTGCCACTCCTTAGTCTATATGATCTCAAGGGTAAGCATGCCCAGTTATTTCAGTCCCTTGTTCCAGATTGTCGGCATCCTTCTTAAAGGGTGATGCCCAGAACTGGACGCAAGATGAGGCCAAGAAATTTACGGGATTCGGAGACTACGAGGGTAACTATACAAGCATTAGATCCACTGACCAGTCCACTCTGCAGGGACTGGCTGGTTCTGTTGTAAAGATGTCAGTTGTGTGACATCTTTACTCAGGCAAACCAGTTTGTTTTGCTTTGCTTAGGAATCTAGCAATATCATAAAAGTTGCTCAATAGAGCCACTTCAGGATATTGGCTAATGAAATTCTTCCTCTCCTCCTCAGGGGAGGGGCAAAGGAAGTGAAAACACAGCAATAAGAATGCACAATGTCACTTATTTTTTTAAATGTTTGTTTCCCTTGTTTAAAATCGAGATAATGCCATGCCTGTACCTGAATCTGCCATTGTGGCAGTTTCTCAATCAGCCTTTTAAGTGAAGGGAAAGAAGGGTAATTGTGTGTTAGACATGTGAATTAGGATGTATCTGGCTCTCCACCTTTCCTAATACACTCCTCTTTAAAATCACTTGTAGTACGTATGTCCAATGTGCACACTTTTTAAAAGCCGACCAAATAGAGACGTTTGAGGTCCAGATGCCTTGTTATCTGGCAAAACGGCTTCTGCCACAGAATCCTGCCCATTACACCAGATCTTCTTAGGAGGTTACCCAAGGGGAAAGTGGTAAGATTAACCACCTTGGGTCCTTTTCCAAGGAGAAAGGTGGGGTGAAAATACTATAAAATAAAATAATTTAAATCTCCCTTTCTACTACATCGTAGCTCTCTGAAATTCTTGCAATTAGTTTCTCAAAGAATTAATCAATATCAAGGGCTCATTTGGGCCTTTTTGGTGGTGGCGTGGGAACGATTCCATCAAGCTTCAGGGATCCCTGTCAAATAATGTTTAGCTGCTCAAACTAAGATTTCCATTTCGTCTTATTTGTTTCCCATACTCGAGACATTTTTATGTAGACATTGGAATTTATATGATTAGTGGCCTACTTTCCTTCTTATATTCTTTGAAGTCTATTGTCACAAATAATCAACAGTGAGAAGGTTGGTTTCAAAGGTAATGCATAACTATAAAAGAAGACTGGAAGGAGAGACAGTTGAGATAAGATACCTATGTTCCACAGTACAACATTGAAAGGATTAAATATTGACCAGAGATTCTTTGCTCACTGTATATACTGATTCATAAGTTCTCCTCACAGTCGTTCATATGGACTGGATTTGGAGACACTGACAAAATGTTTGATCATAAAGAGGAACAGACTGTCCAAGTGATGGTTCTTGATTGAGACTTCAGTCACTTCACCCCTCATAGGAAAAGTGGGGCTAGTTGTTTGAAACCAGGGCTAATGATCTTAATTATTTGTACCTCACAGTGTGAGCTTATCCACAGTCATGGTGAAACCCCACTTGTTTTGTGGAGATAAAATGTTAATGAGGTGGGTATAGAACTGCATCTTAAACTAGAGGGACCGCTCTCTAAGGGATGCATAGACGCTAATGAACTAAGCAGAATGTATCTACGAGCACTCATCTCTAGATTGTCACTTCCAATCTTCTTTTTTGAAAAAGGATTGCTTTATTTAGTCAGAAATTCCTTCCAGAAAATGAGGAAAGTCTTGACAAACCAGGACTTTATCAGACTTCGTACTCAAACACCTCAATCTTATGCATTCAGCATACAGTACAGTGGTACCTTGTATAAAGGAATTAATTTGTTCCAAATGAAGCCATGTTAAGCAAATTTTCCTTTATACAAATTTCCCATAGGAACATGTTGAAAACAGAGTAAACCCTAATTGCAACCATTTTTATGTTGTACGGATTCGCCCCATAGATGATTCTGTTAAGCAAATTTCCCCTATCTCCATAATTTTTTATGTTGTACAGATTTTATGTTATACAAACCATTTGTTATACGAGGGTCCACTGTACTTGTTTATGGCATTGAAACTTGGGCCCTGATAGACTCATTATGCAGGAAGCTAGAAGCATTTGAAATGTGGATGTACAGACGAATTCTGGAGATACTTTGGACAGCCAGAGTCACTAATGTGGCTGCATTACAGCGCATGAATAAAATGTTAGAAATCCTCAATACTGTACTGTAAAGAGAAGAAAATTGCATTATTTCGGACACATAATGCGCAATAAGAAATACCATCTGCTGCAAGTTATCCTTCAAGGAAAAATGGATGGGACGCGGGGGCCCAAATCTAGAAGAACATTCTGGCTTAAGAACTTAAGCCAATGGTCTGCAGTGAGCACAGCTGTTTTTTTTTAGATAGAAACCAATTCAGGCTACTGATCACCAATGATCTATGAGGACATGGCACTTGAAGAAGATTGCTTTCTTAGATGATTGGGACAGAACTATGCCTGTAACCTTTTTTCTCCAAATATAGTTTTGTTCTTGTATACTAGGGTAACTAATAAAATGTGTCACTTCTACATTTGCATTGTGCAATCATTTAGAGTTTTAGAAAAACAACAAGAGTCTAGTCAGTAACTGGAAAGTTGGCATAGGTGCATTATCATTCATATTATTTCATCTATTTGCAATTGGAAGTGTGAGTCAATTAGAAAAGGTGTTGTGCTGCAATTTGGTGATACTACTTTTATGGAGGGGAGTTAGATCTTTTCAAAAGTACTGTACCGTATTTAAAATCAGAATTGCTTTCTGAATTACCTAATGTAGTGCCCTCTGCTGGACACATATTAATTAAATTGTGAGTTAAATGCACAAGTAGAAAATACGGTAAATGAATTTCTTACAGCCAGGATAGCTAGAGAGTGAAGAGCAAATTTTGAACTGGAAGTGACTGTTGCCAATTGCCATCATAAAGGTATTAACCTGGCCTTATGGAAATTAAAAAAAAACACAAAGACGGTTTGTATTTAATGAGGCATCCTATCAGTCTTGCATTATTTACTGATTTTGTTTGCATACCTTTTCTATCTTGCTTTATTTAAATGTATCATCTTCTATTATTATTTATGTAAATTGTGTGGTGTAATGGATGAATTAGGCTTTAGCAGGCCTGGATTCAAATCTCTCTCTCTCTCTCTCTCTCTCTCTCTCTCTCTCTGTGTGTGTGTGTGTGTGTGTGTGTGTGTGTGTGTGAAAAACACCCCTTGAACAATCTATGTACCTTAAAAACTTTATTAGAGTCAGAAGGAGGAGGAGGAGGAGGAGGAGGAGGAGGAGGAAAAGTCTGATGAAGGAAAATAAAAACACTGGTGTCTACATGGAGAAATATTTATTTATTTTTTATTTATTTTAATATTTATATACCACCTGTCTTCTGGAAGAACTCCGGGCGGTTTACAACAAGTGATGGGCATAAAAACAAACAAAGCAATAACAACAATAAAGGACATATAAAACAGATAAAAATATACTAATGATATTGGAAAAAAGGTAATAATATAGGCTGGCATGATGGCAGAAACAACAACAACAACAACAGAAAAGAAAAAGAAGAAGAAAAAAATTAACTATTGCCGAATGCCTCCCAGTAAAGCCAGATCTTGAGGGCTTTTTTGAAGGCTGGCAGGGACTGTGCAAGGCGCAGCTCACTCGGGAGATGGTTCCAGAGCATGGGGCCAGCCACAGAGAAGGCTCAGTTGCGTGTCATATCTATATGTCAAAAATCATAACTTTAAAATTATTTGACCAAAATTTTGTACTGAGCAATATCATACAGTATACACTTTGCCAAATTTGGTGCTTTTTCAAAGCCAAGTTTCAAAGCTGTAATGGGTTTTTTTTTGGGGGGCTGCATCTAATTTTAGAATATAGAGTTGCTCTTTCAGCACAATATCATCACTGCACTCTCATGCAGTGATAATATAATAGTGTTCAGCAGCTTTATGTATCCCCCATCCATCCAGTTGTAAATGAAAGAAGGTTCATGTGTGTAAGTAGTTTATGGTGCAACTGCAATAGTTGTGAGCAATCTCCATTAGTCCTGCCCCATCCTAGTTCCCGCTATAGGTTTTGGACTACAGTTCCCATCACCTACCCACCCAGCCAAGGATGGCTAATTGTATTGGTCAGAATAAATGAACTGCAGAAAAGTATTCCACCTGTCTACTTATGATAGACTTCTAGAGGCTCACCCCAATCCAGAAAAGCATAACCTTGAATTCCGCTGAGTTTGGTACTTGCATTGGTTATTATTAACATGGTATGGTTTTCATAAAATTATACTTTCTAGCGTAGTAAAATTGACCTCTAGATGGCAGAAGTGCCTTGAAAATCACCTGACTTCATTCTCCCAGGTTCCTGCTGGAGAAGTTGAACTTGCAATTAAATTTTAATTGAACACTCCCCTTAATACAGTGATGGCAAACCTTTTAGAGACCGAGTGCCCAAACTGTGATTCAGGACCCACTAATTTTCCACAAAGTGCCAATACAGCAATTTAAGCTGAATACAGGTGGCTGTGAAGGGGCGATGTCAGGTGCCCACAGAAAGGGCTCTGAGTGCCACCTTTGGCACCCATGCCATAGGTTCACCAACATGGCCCTAATATTTATTTATTTATTTTATTTTAGAGTACTTTTACCCGGCCTTTCTCCTTGGAAAAGGACCCAAGGCGGCTTATAGTAATGAGGGATAATATACAGTCCAGTACAATTAAGACATGTTCAAGTATTTGAGAACAAGGAATTGAGGGACATCTTACAGCATTAATATACAACATTACATTAAAGCTACACAGTTAAAAATACACATGGTAGTCCATCATTCAGGGAAAGCTTGCCTGAAGAGAAAGGTCTCTGCCTGTTTCCAGAAGGAAAATATGCTGTGACCATATACTCAAAATGACTGACAGCAGATGGCTAATATTTTTGATATTAAAACTCTTCATATCCAGCAATACCAGTGGGGGATTCTAAGAATAACTTTTTCAAGGCCTGCGTGTTTAGTTCACAGATTGAATAATCCTGAGTGGACGACAAAGACAGAATCTTCATGGAACCCTTTTAAATGACACTATTTTCATTTGCTTGCAAAGATT
The DNA here is from genome assembly GCA_029282475.1 of Phrynocephalus forsythii. Taxonomy (NCBI): domain Eukaryota; kingdom Metazoa; phylum Chordata; class Lepidosauria; order Squamata; family Agamidae; genus Phrynocephalus; species Phrynocephalus forsythii. The sequence goes on along the minus strand of JAPFRF010000016.1, from coordinate 10,569,030 downwards.
ATGGGATTGTGTAACAAGAGCAATATGGGCGTTATTTACACCACTCCTGGCCTTTCAGGCCCTTCTAGCGCTCTGGCAGAACCACGCAGAATGAAGCTGGGCTATATTATCTATCCACAGACCAGATGTCTAGCATGCTTATATCTCCCTGCCGATTTTGCATGTCCAAATATAGAAACAGAACAGAAGGGAGATAGTAACAACAAATCCTTTTGTTTATAGATACCAGATACTGAAAAAATTACTTTTTTCCTGAATGACAGAGTCCAGAATTCCTGATGCACACACCCTTCATCACTTGACATTTACCTTTATGAAGGTTTGGAAATTTTTTGAGATTAAGTTGTTAAAATGGAGCCACAGAATGGACTGGGGAACTGATTTAACGTTTTTTCCATTTAAAAAAGTTGTTATATACTCCCCCCCCAAAAAAAGGGATACAGCAAGTATAATTTTTGAAGAATTATCCTCCCTTTGCTTCCTGGCGTGGGAGGAATTGATCTCCTGAGAGACAGAGGAGTATCCAAAAGCAAAGATTCCTTATGCTTCAAAATGTGTGTGTGTGTGTGTGTGTGTGTGTGTGTGTGTGTGTGTGTGTGTGTGTGTGTGTGTGTGTGTGTGTGTGTGTGTGTGTGTGTGAATGCATGTAATGCTTAAGACACAGTGCATCAACATTTCTTCAATCTATTTTCGAAGGCTTTCACAGCCAGGATCTGAGATCTGATAGTTGTGAGTTTTTTTGGGCTTTTGGCCATGTTTTGGAAGTCTTTCTTCCTGATGTTCTGCCCAGTCTCTGTGGCCGTCATCTTCAGAGGGCAAGGAGCTCAGGGAACTAGGAGTTCTCTCTGTGCTCTGGGGATTTCTTCAATCACTTGGCAGTCAATGAAGTTCTTTTTATCAGGGGAACTCTGGTTGTTCCCACTGTGCCTCACTGACAGGGTGGTGGGCTCAATGATCTGTTGGGTCCCTTCCAGCTCTGTAGTTCTACTACGATGATAATGATGATGATGATGATGATGATGACGACGACGGCGGCTGTGGTGGTGGTGGTGGTGACAGAGCAACAGGATGGACAAATCCTCACCTGCCCATGAAAACTGACTGGGATGTCAGTAATCTGCTCCTTTAACATCTCAGGTGATCAAACACAATGGGATTTGATGCAGTGATGGTATGGATTTATTCAAAATATATTTTTCCAAATCACACAATGCAAAGGCTCCCAGTGTGACTTTCCCCCTCCCTGCCTCTGAGGGACTTCTATTACCCCCCCTAGACAGAATAATTTGAAAGGACTTTCCCCTGTGTGAACAGTTTATTTGGTTTTGTAAAGATGGTGTGCATGTGTATGTTATATGTGTAGGGGTGATTGGTTGGGTGCGGGGAGGTCATGATTCAGCGGGAGCAGCAGTTGGGGTGTGATGTTCAGGACCATGAGAACACCCACCCCTGATTGGAAGAGAGGTTGTAAGTCGGTTCCATCACACACACACACACACACACACACACACACACACACACACACACACACACACACACACACACACACACACACACATCTTAATTTGCATCCCCCCTTTTAATTTTGATTTTTAGAAAACTTTTACTGACCCTTGCTTAAAATTATTTCCTGGATGTTCAGAGCCATCTTACATCTTTATCCTGCTTTCAGTTCCGGAGATAAGTATGCTGTTGAATGTGGTGAAATTTTGTGCATCTGTGGTCAAAATACATAAAGGAGGCTTTTTTTTTTTAAAAAAAAAAAGTACATTTAGAATTCGTTTTAGTTCACAGCAGCAAATTTCTAAGAGGAGAATACATTTGGTAATTAATATGGTAGTTAGTACATTAAAGGCTAGGATATTTTTAGTTATTTTATTTTCATATTGCTATCCAACCGAAAAAACAACACCAAATTGAAGAAGAAAGACAGCCACCAGCAAATAAAGTATTTCTGCCAAACATAAAAGGAGTCATGGACCGTATGGACAAAGTGTTGGAAAAAAACACAACCTACAAACAGTACTTAGACCCACTGCAAAAATACAACAGATGCTACGGTCAGCAATGGACAAAGGAACCCACTCACCACTGCAGGAGTATACCGGATACTTTATAGTTGTGGCCAGGTATATATTTGCACCACAAAGCACAACATCCAGATCAGACTCAAAGAACATGGAAGACACTGCAGACTAAACAACCAGAAAAATCAGCAGTAGATAACTAGATAGGAAATCCTCTTCCAGGACACAGAGGTACTGGACAACACTACCAACCAACTATGTCAGACTACAAAGGGAAGCCACTGTAATCCACCAACATAAGCATAATTTCAATAAAAAAGAAGAAAGTCTAAAAATCAACAAAGCCTGGCTTCCACTACTGAAAACTACAACCTGCAAAAGATCAAAGTTCAATGATTGCCACCCAGCCACAAGCCCCAGGTGATCATTTCACACAATAGCACAGCTGACGACACCCATCAACTACAAAGAAGGATTGCTGCCACCCTTGATTGCAGTGAAACTTCTTAATCCCTCCATCACAGTACAATGAATAACACCTATTCTCTTGTATAGGACAAGTTTCCTCTTTCCCACAATCTTAAAACCCCACAGTCTCACTCACTCTATACCCCCAGAGCACAGAGAGAACTCCTAGTTCCCTGAGCTCCTTGCCCTCTGAAGATGCCGGCCACACAGACTGGCGAAACCTCAGGAAGAAAAACTTCCAAAACATGGCCAAACAGCCTGAAAAACTCACGACAGCTATCAGATCCCGGCGGTGAAAGCCTTGAAGAATACAGAGGCATGTTAATTTGTGACTTTTTAAAAAAACCATGGTGCCTCAGGAATTCTGGGTGTTGTAGTCCAGAAAGAAACATAACCTTTGCACATCCCTCTTCAACGTATTTATTTCGTCCTGTTCTGGCGAGCCACAGCTCCCACAGCCCATGTATAATAAAACAGACCAAACCATTATTTAAATTCAGATTAATAATTTAAAAAGCTTTAAAAGCAACAGTCTTGAAGGACAGAGGAAATACTTGCCCTTATTTCTTGCCTCAGTCATCATCTAACCCTGTATATGTGTGGTGTTTTTTTTTGTCAGTATTTCAGTTAAGTCTCTTGAGTAGGGGGGTTTGCCCTGAACAGCATCTTATTTATAATTACTAAGCAAGGGAATAAACACAGTAAATCTAAATGCACAACATGTCAGATCTCTTGAGTGCCATAAGAACCGGATCATTTGCTGGGGCTCCGACCCTGTAAGTTCACTGACAGGGGCCACGGGTTGGGAATTCCAGCTGCTTGGGATGAATTTATGCGTGTACGCACAGGTACCTAGTCAGATGCACACCTACCTCCAGCAAAATGGTGTCTGCGTCGTCCCTGGGCTATGCATGGCTGCATGTCCATGAGAGGGGTTTCTCTCTCTTTCTCTCTCTCTTTACAGCACAAACCTCCAGAAAGTTCAAAGTAGCCCTTTGAACTTATTATGAGGCTGGCAAGTGTGGGAAAACCCCTTTTGGGAATGAAACAACACCGTTGATCTTTATCACTGCAAGGTTTATTGCAACATTTTTGTCTGGTATTAATTCTCCCTCTCTTTCAACACACACACACACACACACACACACACACACACACACACACACACACACACACACACACGAGAGAGAGAGAGAGAGAGAGAGAGAGAGAGAGAGAGAGAGAGAGAGAGAGAGAGAGAGAGAGAGAGAGAGAGAGAGAGAGAAACATACCACATTTGACTTGCAGAAAATTAAACAGTGTTATGCTCCAGGCAAAAAAGAACCAGGCTCGGCCCAGGTATGAAATTTCTTGGCATTTTTGCATTCAATTCGAGGGGAAAAAACACCCTCTTTTCTCAGCCGTTGCCACCCAGAGAAAAAGAAGTAGATTTTTTTTTAAAGCAGCACCTATGGAGCAAAGCGGGCTGGTTTGAGGAGGCTATAATTACCACAGGGCCCCAGGGGCACATGCAGGGTCTCCTTCACATGCTGCCCGTTTCCCAACTACTGACATAAAGTAAAATAAAATAAAATAAAAATAAATAAATAAAACCTCCTCCTCATACCCCTGTGCATTCTCCTCTGAGGTTTTGCTACGGATGGATGTTGTTGGGGTGCGAATTTGGGTGAGGTACTTGCAGTCTGGGCCTCCTGAAAAACAAAAAATGGGCAGAGGAGTCTAAGGAGCAGGTGACGGAGGGGTCCGTGGCAGCCAAAAAGCCCAGCTGCACCCTGCAGGGTGAGGGAAGCAAGAGGCATCGAAAGAATTACCCATATTTTTTCCAACTTTAAGACAACCCATGTATAAGATGACCCCCATGTATTATAAGACAACACCACACTTTTCCAACCCAAAATTACATTTTTATATATATACAGTAGGACCCCGGTATCTGCTAGGGATTGGTTCCAGGCCTTACCATGGATAATGAAAACCGTGGATAAGAGAGAACACCAAACCCCACCCAAAACTGCTATTTTGCAACAGTAGCGTGCTTTACGGCTGATGTTTTTGCGACAGTAGCATGCTTTACAGCAGCTGTTTGCCACAGTAGCTTGCTTACAGCTGCTATTTTACATTACCTTCCTCTGCAGCTGCTGAATTTTTTAAATTAATTTTTTCCTCTGCCAACCGTGGATAACTGAATCAGTGGTTACTATGAATCAGTGGATACAGCAGTCCTACTCTCTCTCTCTCTCTCTCTCTCTCTCTCTCTCTCTCTCTCTGTGTGTGTGTGTGTGTATAAAATGAACACAGTGGATACAGGAGTCCTACTGTGTGTGTGTATGTATGTGTTTTATGTATATATAAAAATGAACACAGTAAAAGGGGAAATTGCTGTTGAGGTGTTGTTCTCACCGTAGGAGTGTCCCTTGAACGAAATTATGAGACCGAAACAAATTATAAAGAAGAAGCAAAAGCCCTTCAGCATGAAACTTCTATCCCCTTGTTCGGTTTAATTGCCCGTCTGGGAGTGTTTCTCCATCCAACCATCAATTTAGAGCAAGGTCTTCGGAAGCCAGTAAAAAAAAGCAGGCTTCCACTGCCGTCGTTGCTAAAAGTGTGGCCATAATTTTATTGCTGGTGATGATTCCTCATAATAGTGAAAGGCCCACCCAAGTGCAGTCATCCTAAGATGCATGATTTGTGTACGTCAAATTATAATGATCGTTTGTGTCTCCCCCCCACTGTTCCCTTCCTTTTAATTTTATTTATTTATTTATTTATTTATTATGGAATTAATTCTAAACAGAGATAGCGGGATCAGAGCATGGAGAATTTCTCTGAATTCCAGAATCCTTCCCAGAGTCTCTTGTCCAGCAAAGCCAGGCCAGTTGGAAGATTTTGGGGACTATATTCCAAAAAACTTACTTTTCTAGATCAGACATTTCCTTTAGTCTAGCTTCTTGCTCCCCAACATTTATTAGGGTTTTATTTGCAACCTTGCATGCTGTCTGCAGTTTGTATAACTGAAAGGGGCTTTTCTAGACTGGAGTGTGTGGCAATTTTTTCCAGCACTAACCAATCATTCCTTCCAGCCTGTAGATTCAAAGAGAGCCCCACTTCCCTGATGAGTGTTCTTTCCCTTTCTTTCGTCGGTTGTTTGCAGTTGTTTGTTTGCTGTTGATCTGTTTGGTTGGTTGCTAAGTATGTGTGCACTAAAGAAAGCAGTATGCACAAGTCTTCAATTTTAAGCGACTGTGAGACATGTTTTTGTTCTTTCTCCTGCAATAGTGTCTCAGGTACATTAAGTACCAGTTAATGAGAAAGGGGCAGACTCTGGAAAACATATAGCTATTGTTCTGTGTGGATCTCTGTATCAAAAAATTGTGCAGCAAAAAATAATGTTACCAGGAACTCAATACTACGTGGCAACACCGGATGCCTCTAGCAAGCTGACAAGAAAGATATGAAGACAATCACCTCTCTTTCTCCCTTAGGTTTGTTTTCTGCTTAACCCTATGTTATCCAGAAGTCCTATGGACTGCTCATGAATCTGGAGGTTCCACCATTAACTGTTCCAGGTGGTAGCCACTGGTCCTGTTTTGCAGCTTTGATGTTCAAACCATTCCAATTCACCAGAAGCAGCTCATTTCTCTCTAATTAAAACGACGTCTCCCGGGGTCAATGAATATTGGGCTGGACAACAAAATGGGTCTTTAAACAGATAAGTGAAACAAATTACTTTTTAAAATAAACCTTTTGAGTGTCATTAGGGTCCCAGGCCTCCTAATGCCTATGGTCCTAAAAACAATTACATCTTAACAAGGTACCCCCCCATTCTCCAAAGCAAAAAAGATGGGGTCACATTTAGCAAGAACCCTAAAAATGTGGATTAGATCATAATGTCTTGGTTCAAGAAAAGACAAAAAGACAGCTAAGAAGGGAAGGGAGGCTGATTTCTTATAAAGCACTCCTCAGCCTGTCAAACTGGTTCTTCTAACGACAGCCAGATTACAACCCTCCCAATTTGATTATGATGTAAGTGGGGGCTTATTATGGATTTAAGTTATTGTAATATCACTTTTATGATTCTTAGTGGGCTATTACGGTGATAGGACCAGAATTGTTGGCAGAATGGAAGTTGGCGGTGGTGGGAGGAAAGAGGAGCAATATTCTCTTTTTTTCCTGGAGAAAATGTCCTTGTGCTGCAATTTGCAGACATTTTTTTTATTATTGTCCTCGGGGGCCTTTAAATGAGAATCCGTCCTCGCCTCCCTTCTATTCTCTTCAAGAGAATGATTTTTTTTTCACATCTCACACTGCCTTTAAATCACAAGTCATTTTCCATCTTCCACCCACCAGTTGGAGATCTCAAATTCAATTTTTCCTTTAAATTATGCTACACTAATACAGCTATGAGGTTTAAAGTTGCTTTCTTTTGACCTACACTGTGAGGGCCCAGTCTGGACCCAAACCAGCCCCCGCCCTCTCAGGTAAGGGAGGCGTCCATAAATTTATTTCTAGTCTTCAAATCTCAATCCCCCGAAAAGCAGTCTCTGGTGGAGATTCAAGGGAGGGCTGAGGAACCCTGAAATTTCAGTAGACCTGCCTAGATGCCCTAAGCACATCCGATTTCGTTTGATTTCGGAAGCTAAGCAGGGTCGCCCCTGGTTAGTACTTGGATGGGCGACCACCAGGGAATACCAGGGGCTGTAGGTGCCTGGATTAGGAACTGGCAAGCCATTCCAGTACTCCTGCCAAGAAAACTCCATGGACATGGAGTCACAAAGAGTCAATCACGACTGTAACGACACAACAACACACAAGCTCCACTAAGCATGATCCTAACCAGGCATGTCCAAACTTCAGCCCTCCAAATGTTTTGGACCGCAACTCCCAGAATTCTAAGCTTAGATTGCCAATGACAAAGGGCTGTGGGAGTTGCGGTCTAAAACATCTGGAGGGTCAAAGTTTGGACATGCTTGCCCTAACCCCTCCATTAACCCTCAGTGGCTCAAATCCAGTAGTAAGTTGCGACTGGAGTAGATCTGTTTGAATCCATGGAGATTTTGGTGAGTCAACTCCCTGCAAGTGCCATTGATCCAATGGGCCGACTCTAAGTAGGGACGTACTCCTAGATTTCGGCTGCTGTACTGGAATTCTATAGGGAGAAAAAATGGTATAATTTGCTGCAAGTCTGTCATCAGCATGGATCAGGACTAAGCTCATGGGAAACAAGTCAGTGGGGAGAGTTTAGGCTAAATGTTTGTTCAGCTTCCCTTCCAATCATAATAGCACCACTAGATACTGGGGTTCACCTGGTGGAATGGCTCGGTGGTTTAGTTAAGTCTCCCACGGTATCTCAGCGATCTATAGCAGGGGTCCCCAAACTTTTTAAACAGGGGGCCAGTTCACTGTCCCCCAGGCATTGTTGGGGGCTAGACTATTTTTGGGGTGGGCATGAACTTATTTTGCAATCTAATTTTTCTGCCTACATTCTCCTAATTTTCCATTTTAGTATCTCTATGTTTGCTCTGATTCCCCAAGCACTTCCCGCGCGAAGTGCATGCTGGGTTGTCAGTGGGCGCCGCTCGAGACATGTTCAGCGTCCACTTGGCAGGTGTAGCAGGTTGTGTAGGGGCAACAGTGGCAGCCCGAAGCGGGAGGAGATGTCCCATGTTTGGGAGCACAGGAAGCTTCCTTAGGAAGAGGCGGCCATCACTTCCCCTGCCTGTAGAAGGCAGATGGGTTCCGCTCAGTCTGGGAGGAGCAGGTGGTGAAATCAGTCTTGACAGTGGGTGGGATTGGAATCGGTGGAGCCCCCTCTCCTTCAGACCTCCAGCTCGTAGGATTGGCTGGCAGGGCGGCTCAAGGTGACAACTCATAGTTTTCAGCTCAAGTGGAGGGTTCTGCAATGGCCGGCAGGCTGGATTTAGGACGCTGGCAAACCTGATCCACCCTGTGGGCCATAGTTTGAGGACCCCTGATCTATAGGGTCTCTCTTCCAACTCTGACATTCTAAGAGTATTCTTATAAATTCGACAACCAGAACAACAAACAAACAGTATAGCAGAATAACAAAGAGCAACTGACAAAGGCAGGGGGTCCAGCGCTACAGTGTGAACAAGTGAGGTTGAGGGCGAGCAAGACTGAAGATGATGGTTTAAAACCTTTGTGTGTGTGTTTCCTTATCTACACAGGAAGCTCTGTGTGCTTCCTTGTGAGTGAGCCAAAATGATGTTAAATGACATCCTCTGTGTTTTACCATCTTCCCAAAACTCTGTCCCCAACTGGTTCTCTTCTGTGGTCAAACCCTCCACCTTTTCTCACCTGTGTCACCCAAAGTTTGGGACTATACTTCCCATCAGTCTTGGCCAGCATAGCAAGTGCTGAGGGCTGGTGGCCATTGTAGTCCTGAAATAGTAAAACCGGCAAGGTGCTGGCTGAGCACCAGATGTGTAGCGGGCACATGATCAGGCACAGGACAGATGCATAAATGACACGGCGTCAACAAGCCACATGTGGCTACGGCAAGCTAACCGTGGCTAGTTGACACAGCGCCAATCACATCGGCCATGGGCCCGGGGACACACTGGCCGCCCATCTGGCACTCAGCCAGCGCCTTGTCAGTTCTCTGCCATCAACTGGGGCAGCCTTCGCTTGCCTGTGTACAAAAGCTCATTACAATTCTGGCCCCGTGTGAGGTAGGTTAGAATGACAGAGAGAAAATGAATCGGATCCCACCCTGTGAGCTTCATGGCTCTCCAATCTCCCAAGTCCCAGCACAGCACTCTAACCCTTACTCCACACTGCCTGTGAAATATTCAGTTCCTGAGTGAACGACCGGATTCTTCAAGGGAAGCCTACAAGCAGGCCATGAAAGCAGAAACCTCCTAGTGGTTATAGAGGTTGTGTGTGGTGTGTGTGTGTGTGTGTGTGTGTGTGTGTGTGTGTGTGTGTGTGTGAGAGAGAGAGAGAGAGAGAGAGAGAGAGAGAGAGAGAGAGAGAGAGAGAGATGCCGATATTGTGAGGGCAGGGAATTTGCTCTGGGTTTTGGTCCAAACTGTACAGGAGCTAGCCATGGTGCTGAAGCCTAGCCCCTCCCCTTCCACAGGTGCAGCATCTTGCACTGTTCCTTTGGCAGCTACCAGCCTTGATTACTGGAATGGCTAGGTTTAGCTATGGCTTTCGGTTATGAACCCCAGAAACAGGTCTGGTGCCTCTGACACCTGGAGGGAATGCACATATAAATGAAATATATAGATATCTACATATATCACCTGTAGGTTGAGTTCTCTCTCTTCTCAGAGTAACCGGGCCACCTGCCCTAGTCCTCGAGGGGACATAACGTAATGAATGCACTTTGTCAGATCATGTTGGCCGAAAACTAAAAATGATGATAAATACATTTCTCTTTCCCTGGCCTCTCAATTTTTCTTTCCTTTAAAAATAAATAAATCTTTTTTTGTTTGTTTTTTTTCCAGGAGGGAAGAGAGAGTAGCATTTCCACTTGGCTGAATATTAAGAGTTTCAGGTTTACTTGAGATTCTTTCATTGTATTTTTTTAAGGTTTTGGTTTCTTATTTTAATTGAAACTCCGAAGCCTGCACTGGAATCAGTATCGGTGTCGGAAGCGAGAAATGTAATTTGATAGGACCCGATGGTGCTCAGGCAGCATATTTCTGCCTTGTTATTAACTCTTGCTCAGACCATGGTTAGTTGTAGAAATATTCCCCAGCCCTGATTATTTTTTTTTTTAAAGATGTGGGCCTTTGAGAGAATCCATCTGGAACAACCCCACAGACTTCTGTCAACACCTTACCTCTTAAGCCTGCAAATAATTTAACAACTTTGGCGTTTTACCGATAGAAGTCAAGGAGTTGGTTGTTCCCTCTAAAAGGAATGTATCAAACCTGCTACAACAATATTTATTTATTTATTTATTTATTTATTTATTTATTTAACTTATATGCCGCCCACTACCCAAAGGTCTCTGGGCGGCTTACAATCCAAAGAATAAAAAAAATTAAAATAGTTAAAAGTAAAGTATCAATAAATCATGGTGTGTGTGTGTGTGAGTTCCCCGTATCAACAGGAACTAACTAACCCCTTCTTTGACTTAATGTTTAAAATCCTACTTGAATCCTACAGAGACAATGAACAAACAAACAAAGGAACCATGTAACCAACCAACCAGCCAATCAACCAACTAATTAACTAACTAATATGAGGGAAGAAAGGGCCAGTTTGCAATAAAGTATAATTGGAATCTCATCCTCCCTCCCACCTAAGCATTATGTACAGTTGGGATGTTTCTTCCATTCAAATAATTTCCCCGAGGGAGAGGGGTGTGTGTGAGAGACACACAGAGAGAGATAATAGAAACTTGGAGCTTTTTTTTAAAAGTTACTTTCTTGGACCTTTAGTTGTTGGAATTTCCCACCCAGGTTGGTCAGAATATCCCAATGCTAGCTGAGATATTCCGGGACCAGAAATTCAGTTTTTACATAGGCAACCTCTTTTTGCAGCCAACTGTGATGTCACATCAAGGACTTCAGGTGGGTAGTGGGTCATCTCCAAAGGTCCATGGAGGCCACAAACAACCGTTCTGAACTGGGGGATTATGCCCACTCTCGTGGATTCCTCATCCAGTGACTTCCATCATGTAGCTCTCCATCTCTTCTTCCTCTTTGTAGATCAGGCCTGCCCAAAGGTAGACCGTGGGCTACTGGTAGCCCGTGAAGGGTTCAAAAGTAGCCCACCGGCCATCAAAAAAGGGAGGGGATAAGTTTTCCACCCCTCCCTCCCCCATCCCAAGGACCACCACTGCCCCAGCAAAGTTCTGCGTCTGCCAGCCCACTGTCTCAGCCGAGCGGGGCAGTTGAAGGGCCATGGCGCATTGAAATCTGTTCCCTCCAGAACTGATTAATTGGTTTTCAATGCATTCCTATGGGAAACTGCTGCTGTACTTACAATTTCTTTTAAACTTATCAGCATGTGCTTGGAACGGATAAAATTCATAAGTAGAGGTTTTAATGCAGAAGCCCTCGGGCACTTTGGGCCAGAAAAAGTAGACCTCGCCCTGTTCAAAGTTGAACAGCCCTGTTGTAGATTATTGCTTGGCGCATGGTGCCCTTTGAATGAGAAAGAAGTGAAGGCGTAAGAGGAAGACCTAGTTGCCTCTGGACCACAAGCATGTGTTGTTTATTCTATCAACAGAGATCAGAAGATGGGTGTCCATATCATCCCTCAAGTGGAGATTGGTATCCTCTGAAATCTCTAAAGAGGACAGCTCTCAACTTTAAATATTTGTTTTTGGGAGGAACGCAAACCTCTAGCCCACTCTTTTAAAAAGCAACCGTGCCATTTCCTCTCCTCGGTTTTAGGAGCGATGGTTTGAGAGTTGACTCTGCGGGCATCTGAAGACTACCTTAAAGGCTTCCTACTCCCACCCCCAACGTTCGTTTGCTGAGCTGGGGCCCCTTCTCCCCCCCCCTTTGCTCCTGGCCAACCGGGCCGGTGTCCTCTTAGTGACTCGGCCCTGGTTCCTCTGCAGCTTTTAACCCACTGCAGGTCAAGAGTTTAACAAAGTGACGATGGCCAAGCGCCAAGTCACCAGCTCGGCTGGCTGGCTGGGTTTTGAAGCCAACATCTGGAATGCATTTGTGACCAATTGGGGAAAAAAAGGAGAAGACGACTAGGAACATGCAGAAATGCTGCCAAGGCAGCATTAAAAAAAACTGATGTGTGCGTGTGTATAAATATAAAATCCCAAAGCCTGGCCATTGTGCAAAAAGTTTAGTTGCTGGAGCTGCAAAAGGTCTGCTTTCATGTTTTGTAATAAAAACAGGATGAGGCTGAGCCAGAAAACCAGGCTGCCTGAACAAAGCAGCCTTTGGGGACCTCTGGGAACAAGCGATAGGAAACTGGGGTCCCCTGGACCCAAAGGGCGATGCCTGTATCTCATTTGTGCCCCATTTCCATTAGTCTTCCCTTGCATCTGGAGCTCCAATGACTTTGCCTGCAGACAGTCTTCTTTCCCCCATGTTGTCCAGGAAAGTGTCGACTCAGACTTTTGTCTGTGTCTGGCTGCCTTTGAGGGTGTTCACCCCATCATAAAGCTTCGGTGCCTGGAGCGCTGAGGGCACAGTTTGGATCTGGGTGGTGGTGGTGGTGGTGGTGGTGGTGAGAAAGACCTCACTTGCAAGTGTTTCCACTTAGATTGAGCCAACCTTCTCCTTTAGGAGCTGTCTCCCACCTTCCCGGCCCAGGAGTAAGGCGTGCATTCTTTTTGGTATGCTTGCTGTTCAGCAGCCTTCAGCAAACACAGCTTCCCTGGCCGTTGTGTCTGCAGGTTCAGAGTGAAAGTGAAAGAAAGTGTGTGTGGGGGGTGGGGGTGGGGAATGAGGGTCAACACAGAAAACAGAGCAGTGCCAACTGATGGAGGGAACAACAATGAAAAAAAATGATAATTTCACTTCCCTGGACCTTCTGCGGAGCCGGGGTGGCAGATCTCTCTAGATAAAAATCCCATTTGGGAGGGAAGAATTTGCTCATAAGGAGCCCACATTTTCCTTACCAGATAGTTTGACTTTGAGATCCACTCTGTTCTTGCATTCCTGAGACCCTAGGCTTGAGAGCCAATGTGTGTCGCCAATTTATACACTAAGCTTGCGGTCACATTTTCCTCCAATTGCTTTATCCTTTTCCCCCTTCCCTCTGTGCTTGGGCCCAGCTCCATTGTCCTCCTCCTCCACCAACAACTGTGCCACCCTTTTTCCTCTCCTGGGCCCTAACCAGAGAAGGAAGGATATGGTGAGGCAATTGATAAGACAGCAATCGGTTTTTAAATTGATTTATTTTATTTTATTTTATTTTTTTCCTCCCGAGGATCTGGAAGGCAGCCAGGACTCTGTCGCTGCTTCACTGAGAGACAAATGCAAGACACATTTGCCTTGTATTTCTGGCACACGGCAGAGTGTGAAATATTTGAGACTCAGATGGTTGGCTTCCCTGCCAGTGGTGTAGAGGTTGGGGAGGGGGGGGAGAGAGCCAGATGTTGTGATAAATGCTGCACCTGGGATCAATTACAAAAAGTAAAATAGATGGAATTTTAAAAAACAGTATGAGCCAACAGAACGTCTGGGGCATATATGTCATAAAGGCTTGCCTTCAAATCAAGGAGTTTAAAGCTTTATATCCCATCACCTCACCTTATCCAAAGCGTGTGTTTCACTTCTTCACCCACTCTTCAACCAACATCCTTTCCTTTTTTAAAAACCAAACCTGGCAAATATCCTAATCTCTTCTGCTCACTCATGCCAGAGATTAAAACTAGGACCTTGGGTTCATAAAGGATATGTTGAACTAAAGCCTCCTCGATCAGAAAGCAAGGGACTGCATGTTCCATCATCCTTGGCCAGCATGGCCAACAGTTATAGTCAATAGAGAGGACTGTGGTTTGGTGTAACTTGGAAGGCAAGCAACCTAAGAAAGACTGATTTAGAGGTAGTGCCGAATCAGGACTGTCCCAGAGGTGTAAGGTTCATTATGGGATTGATCATCAGACCATTTGGAATTTATGACACAAAAGAGCAGCAGGTTTATGGCTGTTAAAAACAGGATTAACAGCTCCAGAAACTCATAATTTGCTGAAAATAGAAAATACGTGTCTATTACTTCAGATATCAGTTCAGAGATCATGCGGAAGGAAGATCCCTAAACTTGGT
>JAPFRF010000016.1:8307321-8377321 GCA_029282475.1 Phrynocephalus forsythii | reverse complement strand
GGTTAATTCTTCAAGGGTGGAGTCGTCGTCCTACAAGAAGCAAAAGGCATCCAAGGACAAAGCAAACAGTTCCAGGTTTGTGCTCAGGAAGTGCAACGTTCTTTTGTAAAAAGGTCCAGGAAGAAGGGTGGAGAGACTCTTCTTAGAAGGAGTTGTGGGTATGTGAGTTTCGCCGGTTGTGCCCAAATTTGTTTCAAGCCATCTTGGGCTACTTGGGGATGGAAAACGTGGAGCTCTCCAGATGTTTATGGACTGTGACTTCCGTCTGCCCAAAACCAGTGTGTTACTCTTGGGAAGAACTAAAGTCAAAGCAGAAAAATCTGGGTAGAAGTGTCTAGGAACCTTGATTTCCATTCTTCTCAAAGAGGAGGGACTGATACTTGATTGTTTCTGTTGCTAGCCCGTTCAGTCCAATGACAGCTGAATCATTTTGTCTAAATCAGGGGTGTCCAAACTTTGGCCCTCCAGATGTTTTGGACCACAAACTCCCAGAATTTCAAGCCTGTACTCCCAATGACAAAAGACTGTGGGAGTTGTGGTCCAAAACATCTGGAGGGCCGAATTTTTGGACATGCCTAATATAATGCTGAGTGTAATGGCTTCCGGGTCACTGGGAGTTCAGTATCAAACCTGATGCGAGCTCGGTCATCTCCCAATAAAAGATTTGTTTGTGGTAAAGCAGATCTGGGTTTATTTAACAACTCTTTGTTAGAAAGAAATAACTCAAACTTGGGCGGGGTCCTTTCCGAAGACCCTTCCAGCATAAGGAAGGGGTTTGAGGGATTGTCTCTTCACAAGTCCATGAACAAACTACCGTATTGTTTTCCAGTTCCAGTCCCGAAACAAACTCAGTCCAGATCGCCTGTCCTCCATGAGCGTCCAGGTTATCATCCGTCTCCGTTCTTTCTCCTCCTACGGGCTGGTTCCACGGTCTGTGGTCTTCAGTCCTCTGCCACAGTCACTGATAGGACCTTCCACTGGTTGCACCTATAAGTCCTGCCAGACCCTCCACCCCCAGTACGGGAGACAACAAGGGTCTGTGGGTGTCGTGGTTGAATTTGGTTTCCCATCCCTGCTGTCTTTCTGGCTAGCACCGGAGCTGAACTCGGAAGAGATCTGTGCTCTTTCTTGTTGCCATGTGCCTGTTGATCAGTGGTCCTTGTCCTTCTTCCCCTCTAGTTCTCACAACTGGAACACACTGTTCATGGGCGTGAATGCTGTGGCCGACGCAGTGGCACAGAAATACAATGCCCCAAAGAGTCACGTGTTGGATCATGTGAGTTTGTGGCTTTCTTTAGAGACAATCCTGTCATCTTATAAAAATCAAACATTCATCTCCCTTTGCTTAAAGTTTATGGGTTTGCTGCTGCATTGGATACCTCTGCCTGTTATTTTGCTCTGACTTTGCCCTGGGAGGGCCAGAGGGAAACAGGCGCCATCTTGTTTTTTCCACAGTGATTTCCCTCGCCGTTGCTGTGGACGCTCTCCTGACAGCCAGGAAATAAAAATGGAAATAAACAATGCTTGGTTTTCACTTGGTAGGAGCTGAAGGGCAGCGTGGCCGTGCGAGTGGCTCTGGGTGAAACGGAGCTGGTTCAGAAAGTGCGTCAGTTCCTTCTGGAAAATGGAGTCTGTTTGGATTCCTTCAGCCAGGTAAGGGTGGTGAGCTTTGGAGTCTTGCTCATCGGTAGCACCGTTATTTGTCTTCCTTTCCTCTCCGGTTATGGGTCTTTGACAAATTATTCTTGATTCTGTGGGAGAGACAACATGGAAAAACAGGCCTAACCACATTGTGGCCATGTACAAGCCCTGTGGCACAGGGGTTGAACCTCTGTGCTGTAGCCAAAACTGTGCTCACGACCCGGGGTTCAATCCCTGGCAGCCAGTTCAAGGCTCACTCAACCTTCTATCCTTCCAAGGTTGGTTAAATGAGTACCTAACATTTTTTTTGGGGGGGGTCCAGGGGCTTGGGTAGCCTGCATAACTAAACTCTAAACCAGGGGTGTCCAAACTTTTTTGTAAGGAGGGCCAGATTTGGCAGCTGAGAATGTGTCAGGGGCCGGTTGCTCCCCGACCCTGTCCCCCACTGCAAGCCCCACCCACTGACCCATAAGCCCCACCCACTGACCCCTTGCAACCCCACCTGCAGGAAGGGAGGGAGGGAGGTGGGGACCAAGGGAGGGAGGGAGAAAGGAAGGTGGGGACCAAAGGAAGCACAGGGAGCTGTGGCCACCGTAGGGGAATGTGTGGGTGAAGAAGGGGGAGGGAGGGGCCGGCCAGCCAGCCGCGGGCCACTCAGAATGGCCTGACGGGCCAGATTTGGGCCCCGGGCCGGACTTTGGGCAGGCCTGCTCTAAACCACCCAGAGAGTGGTTTAAAGCATTATTGGGGGGGTGTATATAAGTAGAACACTTTTTCCTTTTGCTAGAGACACCAAGTCAGCAGTTCTCAACCCGTGGGTCCCCAGATGTTCCTGGACTGCAACTCCCAGAAATCCTGGCCAGCTCAGCGAGTGATGAAGACTTCCGGGAGTTGCAGTCCATGAACATCTGGGGACTCACAGGTTGAGAACCACTGCACTATATCATGGACAGAATCCCGGTAGCTCTGTTCACCAGGTGACATCTCAGTGGGAAAGGTCAAGAAGTTGGTGTAGACTTTGTCTGAAACTGCTTCCATGACCCATCACTTGACAGCCAACTTCTCCCAACAGTTCCCAGCTGTTTTGCATGAGTGGTCTGAATGCTGTAAATTCTGCAACTGAATTTCAGCGGATGAGTTGTAATATTGAAATGCATTTGATTAGGCAGTCTTCCTACAGCATCTGAATTTAGAATGATTTAAGGCCATATCAGAGAGATGAAAGAAAGTAACACACACACACACACACACACACACACACACACACGCCCCATTAGAAACTCCTTCCCGGTCACCAATGACTTGCCCAAAGGCTGTCTCACCAGGAAGATCTCTGCCTGCAAAGTAGGAAAGCAGGAAAGGGTCCAGTCTGGTCTAATGTGGAGGTGAGTTCCACGGTATGCTACCAGCTGTCAAAACAGGTCACATCTCATCTTCTTTGAGATCTGCCTTCGAGGGTGCTAAGAATGATAGAAAGTCCTCTCCCCCCCAAAAAAAAAAATCTTTAAAGCCACAGAAGATCACAGGAGGAGATCTGGTTGGGCAGATAAGTCAAGCTCTGTCTCCTCCCTCTCCTCCTCCAGGCTGCTGGCGAAAGGAGTAAAACGGTGATTCTGGCCAAAAACCTCCCAGCCGGCACGGCGGCCTCTGAGATGGAGGAAGTGTTTGGGGCCCACGGAAGCCTCGGCCGGGTTCTTCTCCCCGAGGGAGGGGTCACAGCGATTGTGGAGTTTCTGGAGCCGACCGAAGCCAAACGGGCTTTCACCAAGCTGGCCTACTCAAAGGTAATGGCAAAGAGAGGCGGGGGGCAGGGGCGGGAAGAGCAAATAGCTTGGCTTACGGCAGAGGTAACAAGCTGTTGCCGTAGAACACCGTTTTGGGTTGTGGGGCAGGTTCAGTTCAATACTATGACAAATCTGTCCTTTTGTTTGGGGTCCTTAGAGCTTTAAAACGGAAGTTTGTTTAGAAAGCAGCAGTACTACAGTGGATCCTCGTATAATAAACGGTTTGTATAACATAAAATCTGTACAACATAAAAGATTCTGGAGATAGGGGAAATTTGCTTAACATAATCGCCTATGGGGCGAATCTGTACAACATAAAAATGGTTGCGAAAAGACCCCCTAATTTTTATTAAAGGAAACTTTGCTTAACAGGATTTCATTTGGAACTAATTAATTCCTTTATACAAGGTACCACTGTATTTGTATTTAGTTTTCAGTGCTATGCACTTTTTATTTTCTTGGGCATCAGAGTGCAGGGTCTAGGCCAGTGGTGGTGAACTTTCAGCGCTCCAGATGTTTTGGACCACAACTCCCAGAATTCTGAGCCTAGGCTGTCAATGACAAAGCACTTCTAGGAGGGAAGAGTCGGGAAAAGCATTTTAACAGTCTTGTGGGTGGGGGACACTTACCCAACTTGAGAAGTGACCAACAAAAGAAGGAAAACCGGAACCGAATTTGGTGGAAGGTCCCCTCCAGGTTCCTTTTTTGCAGGCCGAGGTGGTCGTAGGGGGTGGGTAGCTTGTTTTATAGGGGGGGGGGAGTACAGCTACTGAAACGATGCAGTTTTGTGGGGATGGGTTGGTGAGCTGCAAAACGCCTTGGAGGCCTGCAGTTTGCTCACAATTGTGTCTGAAAACATGCATGCGCAATGTGAGAAGGGCCGGTGAGGCACCCTGGTGCTGCCTTCTCACCCCTGCTGCTCTCTCTGCCAACCGCTCAGCCCCCTGAATCTGGAGAGGGATGTAGCACCACCATTCACACATTCTCTCCCTCTCCTAGTTTCGGCATCTCCCTCTGTACCTTGAGTGGGCACCAATGGGTGTCTTTTCCGGCCCTGAGAAGAAGGAGCCAGAAATCTCACTAGACAAGAAGGAAAGGGAAGGACCACCACAGACAGGTAAGCACTGCCTTCAGAGACTAGGCCTCCAGGCGATGGTTTCAAACGACAGGAAAAGAGATTCCATTTGAACATTAGGAAGAACTTCCTGACAATTAGAGCTGTCCGGCAGTGGAATATGCTGCCACGGGGGAGGGTGGTGGAGTCTCCTTCGTTGGAGGGTTTTAGGCAGAAGCTGGGTGGCCATCTGTCAGGGGTACGTGGATAGGTTTGAGGCTTCCCACTAAGACACTTTGTCTAGTTTATGAGTTTCAGCTAGAGTTAGATCTACTAAATCAGAAGAACTTGCTAAGGGAACACTTGAGTGACTCCTTCTGGTTCAAAGAAGTCTGCTCTCACTGGGATTACCCCCCCTCCCCTCAGTTCTCTGAAGCTGGTTTGCTATATAATGCCCTCTTTTAATTCTGGCAAATTTTAAGTTGGTGACTGCTGGTTCTTGGACACCCTTTTTATTTTTTTCAGAGAGTTCTGTAAATGAAGAAGCTCTGCTGGAAACAGAGAAAGGCAAAATGGAAGAGGAAGAGGAAGAAGAGGAAGAAGAGGAAGAAGGAACCATTCCTGGGTGTACACTCTTCATAAAAAATCTCAATTTTTCCACGACGGAGGAGACACTCAAGGAGGTGGGACTTTGAATGAATGAATGTTTTATTATAGTCACTGACCAAATTCAAAACACATATAAGAACATAAGAAGAGCCATGTTGGATCAGGCCAAAGGCCCATCTAGTCCAGCTTCCTGTATCTCACAGTAGCCCCACCAGATGCGCCTGGGAGCGCATGAGACTAGATATCTGTCTCCTGCTACCACTCCCTGCATCTGGCCCTTGAAGAACCCCAGTTTTAAGCCTGGAGAGGACACATCTCCATCATGGTTTGTAACCTGTGATGGACTTTTCCTCCAGGAATCTGTCCCGTCCCCTTTTGAAGGCATCCAGGCCAGATGTGTGTTTTTCCTTGGAAAAGGACCTAGTTCTTTCAGTCCTTCCTTACAGGGCTTGGTTTCCAGCCTGTTCGTTGTTCTTGTGGCCCTCTTCTGAACTTTGACAGCTTATTTCTTGCTCTATCTCTGTATCACTCTGTATCATCCAAAGTTTTCCCATACTGTTGGAAAGGTAGCTCCGTGTAGAAGTGTTGCAGTAGTGCAGCCGAAATGTTACAATATCATAAAGGTAAAGCTAAAGGTGTCCTTCCGCACATGCGTGCTAGTTGTGTCCGACTCTAGGGGTGGTGCTCATCTCCGTATTCAAACCGAAGAGCCAGTGTTGTGCAAGTCCATGGCCACGTGGCCGGTATGGCTGCAAGGAAACACTCTTTTTACCTTCCCACTTTTTGTGGTGGTACCTGTTTATCTACTTGCATTGACATGCTTTCCAATTGTTAGGTTGGCAGGAGCTGGGGTTATCAGTGGGAGCTCACTCCACTGCATGGCACACGGGATTCGAACCGCTGAGCTGCTGACTTTGTAGCTGACAGTTTTTGGATCCTTAGTGCACTGAGCTGCACCCAGCTGTAATTGCACAACTGCCTGGCTCTTCTCCAATAGGCCTTTTACTCCTCTGCCCAGCTGAGCTGCTGATTTGGTAGCCAACAGTTTTCAGTGTTCTAGCTGGCTGAGCCACCATGCCGCAATATTTGATATTTAGATGCACTTTTTTGGGATGCACCTACAGCTCGTAAAAGGCACACCTTTGTAGATGCAGTATATTGCCAAGCATCTACCAGCAAATCTGGGAAATGCCAAACCCAAACAGGCTTTTTAAATGAATTTGCAGCAATTCATATTCAGTGATTCCAGCTGTTGTATTTGGCCTGATCCCCGAGTAGAGGCAGATCCTCAGCTTGCTAAATTGAATGTCTGCGATGAAATAATTTGAACCTGCAACTATATTTTTCCGTTCTAGGTTTTTTCAAAAGTCGGGGCTGTGAAAAACTGTGCCGTCTCTAGGAAGAAGGACAAAACCGGTATGCGCTCTGTCTCATGGAAGGGGAATGGGTGGCTAAAGACAGACAGACAGACAGACAGACAGACAGACAGACAGACAGACAGACAGACAGACAGATAGATAGATAGATACTTTATTGTCATTGTACATAGTACAACGAAATTGAATACTATCCCTGGTGCAATTAAAAAAGATAAAAAGCATTTAAAAGGTAAAGAGAATTTAAAACACTCATACATAACCATCACAACTCCCCAAGGTCACACTGTCTGGTCACAGCACTTAAGATGGTTATGGCTCCTGGATAGAAACTGTTTTTTTTTAATGTTTGTTCTTGCTTTTGTTACTCTGTATCTCTTGCCTGAAGGCAGATATATCCAGACCTTGTAGGATTGCAGCTCCCATCCTTTGCGTGTGCTGGCTATGGATGATGGGTGTTGTAGTCCGGCAGCTTCTGGAGGACCCTGTGCTCCCCAGCTCCTGTTTGGGGGAGAGGCCTTCCCTTGCAGACCTTGGGCCATTCAGTTCAGCCTCGCTGCCCTTGCAGGGTTTTGTGTGTGTGTGTGTGTGTGTGTGTGTGTGTGTGTGTGTGTGTGTGTGGCAGGATGCAACGAGGGAGGAAGACAGCCTTCTGAATAAAGGCAACAAAAGGGCAGAGGGAAACATAGTTGTGTTTTTGAGTTTAAAGGCGTTGACTCTCCACAATGAAACGTGCGAGGTGTCCCAAGTTCTGGAACAGGAGAAAAAATGTCCCGGCTTGGGAGAACACCGGATGGGGTGTGTCTTGGTGGAGTGGGATGGCCAGGAGGGCTGCGTTCAGCTCCAAGAGTTGTGGTTCCCTCCGCCTGCAGACAGCAAGGGTAGAAGAGCTGGATCAAAGGCCTCGCACCACTTCCTATGTCCCAAGGACTGGACCTTGTAAAATTCACTTTCTAGACTGAAATTTCCCCAAATCCTGCAGGGGGGGGGCATGGCCAATGGCAGGGGGAGGTCGGCCCCTTCTTCCATCTCCCTTCCAGGGCCTTCTCACCCAGGGGCCTCTGTACCTCTTCTCTTGTCTTTCAGGCACACTCCTCTCCATGGGCTTCGGATTTGTAGAATACAAGAAACCCGAAGGTGCCCAGAAAGCCCTCAAGCAGCTACAGGTAAAGGTGGACACCTCTGTGCTCCTCCATAGGAGGAGAGAAGGAAGCGGAACAGTTCTAGAGCAGTGGTGGCGAACCTTTGGCCCTCCAGATGTTTTGGACCACAACTCCCACAATCTAGGCAATCTAGGCTCAGAATTCTGGAAGTTGTGGTCTAAAACATCTGGAGTGCCAAAGGTTCGCCACCACTGGTCTAGAGGAAAAGTATTTACAGTACAGTGGTACCTTGTATAAAGGAATTAATCTGTTCCAAATGAAATTATGTTAAGCAAATTTTCCTTTATACAAATTTCCCATAGGAATGCATTGAAAGCAGATTGATCCCATTTTTATGTTCTATGGATTCTTCCCATAGGCGATTATGTTAAGAAAATTTTCCCTATCTCTGGAATATTTCATGTTGTACAAATTCTATGTTATGCAAACCATTTGTTATACAAGGGTCCACTGTTCTTGTGCACATCATGGTCTACATTGCTACCTTTCAAGATGCACCATTCTGTCACCTAGTGAATTTGGAGCCCTTGGTGTAAATTTCTCTGTGTGCGTCCGTTGAAAAGGCCCTCTCGTGATTCCTTCAGCTGTGTTTTGTTTTCTGCAGGGTTGCACTGTTGATGGCCACCAGCTGGAAGTGAAAATATCCGAAAGAGCTGTCAAGTACGTTTCTTGTCTTCTTGTGATTGTCTTGGTCCCTTTTCCTAGCCTTACTGAGCCCGAATCTTTGTTCTACAGCAGGCATGTCCAAACTTCAGCCCTCCAGATAGTTTGGACCTCAACTCCCACATTCCTTTGTCATTGCCAATCTAAGCTTAGAATTTTGGGAGTTGTGGCCCAAAACATCAGGAGGTCCAAAGTTTGGACATGCCCGCTCTAGAGTTTTGGGGCTAATGTGTGTAGGGCCACAAGTGGCTACCTGATCTGTGAAGGTTGCTGCATTTCACTCAGTGTTTTTGCCTTACGGCATGTGGGTGGGGGAAGCTAAATTCACTCTCGTGTACAGTGAGTGAGTCACAATCATAAGAGACTCCCCCACTTGGCAGTATTAAAAAAAAACTTCAGCTCCCAGAATTTTCTCACCAAGGATGGCAGTTTAACAGGCTCTGATCAGTAACCCTGACACTGCAGAGAGCGACCTGTTTCCATTGACAGGGTGTCAAAGGTCCTTGTGGCACCTTAAAGAGGAATGAGTTTTATTTGGTATCATCTGCAGGCAGCTGTAACTGTTTTCAGGAAATAGAAAACAAGGTGTGGCCCCAAAACGCAAGACCAAAGAACTTCCCAGAGATATTCACAGAATCGCCTTCCAGTGTTTCATTGTGCACAGATTTCTCTCTTGGGAGCTGGGAATGCTCTTTTGTTCTAAAAGGGGAGGTTGCATTGGACAAGATCTACCTTCTCCGACTTGGTGCCCTCCAGATGGTTCTGGACTACGGCTCCCATCCTCCCGAGTGAACACATTTTAATTAATTAATTTTAATTAATTAATTAATTAATATAGCTTGCATGCCGTCCACTACCCAAAGGTCTCTGGGCGGCTCACAATCAAAATAAACAATTCAGACAATTAAAACATCAAAATTGCAATAAAATTAAAAACAGCAAAACATTTAAATAGAATAAATACAATACATTAAAACACAGCACTAGAATTGCCACCAGGACCCACAATAATCAGTTACAAAACGTCTGGAACAGGAAGGTTTTTACCTGGCGCCAGAATGTCATCAACATCAGTGCCAGGCGGGTCTCACTTGGGAGGGCATTCCATAATCTGGGAGCAGCTGCTGAAAAGGCCCTGTTCCTACAAGCCATCCCTTTCACAACTGGGTATATAGTCCACTACATCCAGAGGGAACTGGGCTGGAAAAGGCGAGTATCGATATCCCCTTGATTGCTGCCCTTCTAGGGAGAGTGTCAGCTGGTCCCAACAGACTGCCCTCGTTCTCAGCATGTGCCTACTCTCAAGGAACAGCTCTGTGGCTCTGGAGATCGGTTGTTGTGCTCACCTGCCTCTCTCTTTGGATCCGCCAGGTCGCCAGCCCCTTCAGCCCGCAAGAAGCAAACGAGTCAGAAGCAAAAGACCTCGAAGATTTTGGTGCGCAACATCCCTTTCCAAGCGACGGTGAAAGAGATCAGGGAGCTGTTCAGGTACGATGAAAGGTCCTTTGTCTTTCCCGCTCTGGAACCGTTGGACTTCCAAGTAACACCTAATGCAATTTCTAGTGTCTTTATGCAGTTGTGTTTTGCATGGCAAAAGGTGCCAACATTTGTATGTGTTAATTGTGCCCCGTAACGACTGACTGTGAGAGATCCGAGGAGGGCAACAAGGATGATTAGGAGGCGGTGAGGAAACACTGAAATAACTGGGCTGGCCTAGCCTTGAGAAAAGAAGACTGAGGGGTGGAGAATAGGATAAAAGGTAAAGGTAAAGGTTCCCCACACACATACGTGCTAGTCGTGTCTGACTCTTAAGGGCAGTGCTCATCTCCGTATTCAAGCCAAAGAGCCAGTGTTGTGCAAGTCCATGGCCATGTGGCCAACAATGGCTGCAAGGAAACACTGTTTTACCTTCCCGTTTTTTAAGGCAGTACCTGTTTATCTACTTGCATTGACATGGTTTCAAACTGCTAGGTTGGTAGGAGCTGGGGTGATCAGCAGGAGCTTGCTCCACTGCGTGGCACCTGGGTTTCGAACCGCCGAGCTGCCAGCTTTGCAGTCGACCGTTTTCGGAGCCTTAGTCCGCTGAGCCCACCACCCCACAGGATAGGATAGCAGTCTTCAAATACTTGAAAGACAGTCATGCAGAGGAGAGGTAGAATCTGTTCCTGATCACCCCCCCCCAATGGGTAGGGCACATAATAATCAACTCAAGGCATAGAAAGCCGGAATCTGGCTGAATGTCAAGAAAAACCTAACTGTTGGAGCAGGAGGACAATGGAACCAGTGAGAAGTGGTGAACGTTCCAATGCTGGTGGCGTTGAAGAGAAAATTGGACGTCCACCGGTCAGATATGCTTTGATTGCCTACAATTGTGCCAGGGTTTGGACTTGGATCACCTTGTTAATCCCCTTCCAGCTTTCACTAGTCTCTGATTTTTACCTGTACTAGGTTCTGAGGCAAAGCTGGCTTGGTCAGTAATTGGAGGAAGGGATCTACACCCTACAGGGGAGGATTTATTTATATATTTATATTTGTATACCGTCCAACTTTCCAAAGGAACTCTGGGCGGCTCACAGCAAAAAAAAACATATTATTTATTTATTTATTTATTTATTTATTTATTTATTTATTTATTTATTTATTTGCATACCGTCCAACTTTTCAAAGGAACTCTGGGCAGTTCACAGCAAGAAAATCCATATTTATTTATTTATTTATTTATTTATTTATTTATTTATTTATTTATTTATTTATTTAAGCAGACGGTCCAGGTTCAACCCTGGCATCTCCAAAGATACCCTGGCAAGGAGATGCAAGTCAGCGCTGGCAACGCTGGGTCAGCCAGAGCAGCTGCTTATATATACCGAATAGCTGAAAGTTAAATAAACAGGATCTACCGTTCATTGACAGTTTGGGTGTTTCCCTGCCTCTGCTTTTCCCTTGGAAGTGGAGGCCAGCAGCGAGACGATGATGTTTCTGTGGCAAAAGCTGTTTCAGAAGACGAGAGTGCTTTCTTCCAAAGGTCCTTTCTGCAAATCCAGATGGGAATGATGCTCCCCTGCCGGTGTTTCTGTGCCTGCTTTCTCTTCTTTTTTCCCTTTCTCTGTGCTGTTCATTTCACTATCACCTTGTGCTCCTCCTGTGTTATTTTTTTGTGCCTGTCTCCCGTTGTTGTTGTTTTTAAAAACACAAGCATGGCTGGATTGCAGGTGGCATCTCCTCCATCGTGCCTGCAGGGGGCACTGTTAGCCTTTGCAGGGTGGAAGGACCGGGTCCAGAATCGGAGTCTTAACTGCTCCGTACTGAAAATAGCGCTGCTCTTGGCAAGGCATTGATAGCTGCTCTTAGCAGCCTCTGGCCAGTGGAAGCGGGAGAGGAGGTGTCGAGGGCCATTGTTCTTTGCCATGGGAAGCCACTTGTGTTGCCTTAACCGGCATCTTCAGGAATCGTTGCCAGCCCGGTATACACATGCGTCTCCCCTTGCTCGTGTTCTGTTTGAAGGGAGATGGTTTCCCGGTCGTCGCTGGCGTCGATTTTCTTTTCTTTTTGTCTTTGGAAAGGCAGTTCATTCCATACCAGACCAGGCAGGCGTGCCGATTAGAGATGGGCACAAAACGACATTTTAATTCATTTCATTATTTGTTATTCATTTAATTAGGGAACGAAACGAATGACGAAGGGACCCATCAAAGAAAAACGAAATGGAATGGAATGGAAATTTCCATTTCGTTTGCTTCGTTTTTCGTTCTGGTGGTGTACCTTTTCCTCCTGGGCCAGGCCGGGTGGGGGTGGGGGGATAAAAAAACAACAGAAACACTAGCGCCTCTCAGCTGGGAAGCGCTGGCCCCAAGCCAGCACTTCTCAGCTGCAAAAATAAAAAAGAGGAAAAAAGCCCCGCAACGGGGACTATTTAAAATAATAATAAAAAACATTCAAAATTAACCCCCCCCCCCCGGAGATCACCACCCAAACCAGGACCAGGCAGGCAGGCGGCAGCTCCAGGCCCCCCCAGCTTCCTCCACGCATGGGGGGGTCCTCAGTCCACCCCCGGCATCCCGTCAGCACGGGCAGGTGCAGAGGTGGAGGAGGAAGTGGATGGGGCACCCGCTCAGGGCGGCTGGAAACTTCTCCCAATCTCCCTTGCTCGCCACCCTGACGACACCTCTCGGCCTCCCCCAGCTCCCTCCACGGCGCCCCCTCTTGCTCTCACTCGATCTGTGTGCGGCGGTGGCAGCACGTTCCCACCTCTCTCGTTTTTCCCTCGTCTCCCAAGATCGGTGAGAAGAGCCCGGGCGAGCTTTCCCGAACCGTGAAATTGCTTCCGAATGCAGGGGGCAGCGTGATCTTTGCCCCCTGCCATCGCCAGCGTGTGCGCACTTGGACCTACACGCCTGCATGTCGACACGCGTGAATGTGTCCGGTTTCCTCGTTCACGTTTCTCTGTTTTTCTTGGCTTTCAAAGGATGGATGCTGGTTAACTGTTATTTAACATCAAAGCAAAAAAAGGGGGTGAGCCGCGCGGCCATCACAAAACACCATTGCAGAAATAGGTTACAGGCGATACCTTTATAAGCCACTTTTAAAAATTAAAAAAGGAACATTGCAAGCTTTCGAGTGTAAATCACCCTTCTTCAAAGCAGGTCCCAGAAGTTCAGACATGGTAAAAGATGGGCTTTACCAGGAGGTTACTTTTAAAGTCCTTAGTTAGATGATGTGTTAAAGTCCATGGCTAGGTGATGTTGCAGCCAGGGCAGGAGTCTTGTTTAGAGGCAAGATGGGCAGTTGTAAAATGGCATTTGTATGTCTCGTAGTGCCAAATGGAACTGGGTAAAGGGGTTGGGGTGATATATGACCCATGTTCCTTTGTTTGAAGAATGGGGGTGTGACTTAAGAAGCAGCTTTTTACAACTGCTTTAACCGTCACAGTTTGAAATGCTACACAGTCATTCTTTTGCATTTGGATGCGGGGGGGGGGTGTCTGTGTGTGTGGCATGCTTGAAAGTCTGTGCTCAAAGTCACTTTTGCCATTTTGCCGCTTCTGGCTAACGATTGGTAGTGCACATCAGTTGAGCACCGGCCTGGATATTATTGCAAGGACATAAGATTCAGGTGGTGACCCAGATTGTCCAGGATGCAGCTTGACTGCTTTCATTATGAAAGTCCCCACCTTATTTTTTTTTAAAGGCAACAAGGGTCGGTGGGGGGGGGGTCAAAACCCGAAGGGAGTCTACAGGAGGATCACAGATAAGTATAACCAAACTTCATTGCAAGGAGCAAAGACGTGTGCTTTTTTAAAAAATTATTTATTTATTTATTTATTTATTTATTTATTTATTTATTTATTTATTTATTTATTTATTATTGCTATAAATAGCAAACTCTGGGCTAGAGCTGAGATTATTTTCTTCCTTCCTTCCTTCCTTCCTTCCTCCCTTCCTTCCTTCCTTCCTTCCTCCCTCCCTTCCTTCTTTCCTTCCTTCCTTCCTTCCTTTTCTTTCTTTCTTTCTTTCTTTCTTTCTTTCTTTCTTTCTTTCTTTCTTTCTTTCTTTCTTTCTTTCTTTCTTTCTTTCTTTTAAAGAAGAACTAAGCATATCTCAGTAGTAGGTTTTTCCTTTTTCAAAAACGAAACAAAAGGATAGGGAGCAAACTCTCTTGGCAAGACGTTTTTTTTTTCCGCCTGTAGGGATAGCAATTGAAATGGCAGTAGGCAACAGATTCATTGAGCCAGCAGGACAATTGGAACGGTCCCTCAGGTGGTTCTCCTGCTCACGGGCAAATGCAGGTAGATGGGGGGGGGTGGATGACTTATTAAAGGTCTCTCCCTCCCTCCCTCCCTCCCTCCCTCCCTCCCTCTCTCTCTCTCTCTCTCTCTCTCTCTCTCTCTCTCTCTGTGTGTGTGTGTGTGTGTGTGTGTGTGTGTGAGAGAGAGAGAGAGAGAGAGAGAGAGAGAGACTTTGAGAGCAGACCCAGTAATTGTATAGCTTAGACATTTAAAGGGGTGGACTAGGATAAAGGCGACACCTTTGTTGTTGCTGTTGTTGTTGCTGTTGACTGACTCTTCACGACTGCGTGCCCGTGGAGTTTTCTAGGCAGGAAGAATGGAGTGGTGAAAGCCTTCACCACCAAGGCCATAGCTAACGACCCATTCTTGATAGGTTTCAGCACCTTAGGCCATTGTTCACCTTGTTGTCGTTCAGTCGTTCAGTCGTGTCCGACTCTTCGTGACCCCATGGACCAGAGCTCGCCAGGCCTTCCTATCTTCTACTGCCTCCCGGAGTTTTGTCAAATCCATATTGGTTGCATTGATGGCACCGTCCAACCATCTCATTCTCTCTTGTCCTCTTTTCCTTTTGCCTTCCATCTTTCCCAACATCAGGGACTTTTCCAAGAAGTCCTCTCTCCTCATGAGGTGGCCAAAGTACTGGAGCCTCAGCTTCAAAATCTGTCCTTCCAGTGAACATTTGGGGTTGATTGTTCGCCTTAAGGCTATGGATACTATTGTTTCCCTAACGAGCTTATTTGGGCCATTGTTCATCTTATGAGCCTAATTCAGATCAGGGTGACAAGAGGTCAAAGCTGACTATAAGATGGAGGACTCGCACTAGCTGGATTCAGACTGATGAAGCGGTTTGGATGAGCAGTGAAACGTTTCTATCTCTCAAAAAGAAGTCCAGTAGCCATGACTCAACTTCCAGAAGAATGGAGTGGTTTGCCAGTTCCTACTCCAGGCACCTACAGCACTTGGTATTCCCTGGTGGTGGTCTTCCATCCAAGTACTAGCCAGGCCCGACCCTGCTTAGCTTCCCAGATCAGGTGAAATTGGAATGCGCTCAGGGCATCTAGGGAGCTGCTCAGCGCAGAGTTGGTCACTACTAGAACGATACACTTAGAGGCCAGTAATGTTTTTTTTTTTAATCACGGCAAGTTTTCATAGATAAATTCCACTTCTTCAAGGAAAGTACCAAAAAGTCCAAACATGGCAAGATGTGGTTTGTCAGGAGGTTAATCTGAGATGTAACGTTCTTGGCAAGATGATTTTCGTCAGGCAGGTCTGTCTTGGATGAAGCAGAAAGCAGCAGGGGTGCAGCGAAATTGAACCCCACCCCTCACTGGCCAAACAGAAACATGGAGATGAGGTGTGGGTGTGCATGGCCTCTGACCCTTTGTTTGAAGAACTAAGTTGTGGAACTCAATCCTGGGCTTCGGATGCAACTTTACAACCGCTCTCCTATTTCCTGCCTCCAGGAAGAACGCATGGTTCTTGGCTCAAGCGCAGTAGAGTTGGCCAAACATGGCTGGCATACGGTGGTTTTCAAAACGGCCACAAACTATGGATTCAGATTGTGGTTTGCAATTGGTTAACGGATCATGGCTTGTTAATAGAAGTGGGTTTGCACACCTTGGTTTATTTGTAATTTGCAAGCACAAATCAGTTTCAGGGCTGGGGGTTGGGGGGGGAAGTGACCATCAGTCTGTTCCTGCATAACCTTTCTTTTCTTCTTTTGAGTAGCTTAACATCTGAGTTGGAAAGTTTGTTTTGTTTTGTTTCCTTACTCTCTCTCTCTCTCTCTCTCTCTCTCTCTCTCTCTCTCTCTCTCTCTCTCTGTGTGTGTGTGTGTGTGTGTGTGTGTGTGTGTGGCGTCATTACAGTTGTGACTAACTCTTCATGACTCCATGTCCATGGGGTTTTCTTGGCAGGAAGACTGGAGTGGCTTGTCAGTTCCTACTCCAGGCGCCTACAACGCCCGGTATTCCCTGGTGGTCTCCCATCCAAGTACTAACCAGGGCTGCCCCTGCTTAGCTTCCGAAATCAAGTGAGACTGGATGTGCTTAGGGCAGTGATGGTGAACCTTTTAGAGACCAAGTGCCCAAACTGCCATTCAAAACCCACTTAGGGCACTTAGGAGGTGCTTAGGGCATCTAGGCAGCTGATTGTTTCCTTATAGGCCCCCTTCCAACCTTTTCCAAATTGCAAGAACAAAGCAAAGCAAGGAGGTGGGCCAGAAGTCATTTCGTTGGTGAGGCTGCTAAACCAGGACGAGAAATCCTTGTTGATCCCCTTGGTGCAGTGGTGGCAAACCTTCGGCACTCCAGATGTTTTGGACCTCAACTGCCACAGTCCTTTGCCATTGGCAACCTAGGCTCGGAATTCTGGGACTTGTGGTCCAAAACATCTGGCGGCCATTCTTCCTTTCCACTCCCTGTCTTTGGGAGGTTCCTTCTTTGGGCCTGCTTTTCATCGAATCCTAGAGTTGGAAGAGATCTTGAGGGCCATCCACTCCAACCCCCTGCTATGCAGGAACCCCCATCAAAGTACCACCAACAGATGGCCATCTAGCCTTTGCTTAAAAACCTCCAAAGAAGGAGACTCCACCACCCACCTTTGGGGCAGCGTCTTCCACTGCTGAACAGCTCTAACCATCAGGAAGTTCTTCCTAATGTTGAAATGGAACCTCTGTCCCTGTAGTTTGAAGCCATTGTTCCGAGTACAAAAGAACATAAGAAGAGCCATGCTGGATCAGGCCAAAGGCCCATCTAGTCCAGCTTCCCGTTTCTCACAGTGGCCCCACCAGATGTGTCTGGGAGCGGACAAAACTAGATACCACTCCCCTGCATCCTGAAGTACTCCGTTTTAAAGCCTGGTGATGACACATCTCCCTCATGGTTTGTAACCTGTGATGGACTTTTCCTCCAGGAATCTGTCCAATCCCCTTTGGAAGGCATCCAGGCCAGAGGCCATCGCCACATCCTGTGGCAGGGAGTTCCACAGACTAACAACGCGCTGGGTGAAAAAATATTTTTTTTTGTCTGTTCCTAGTCTTACTACTTTTTTGTGGTTCCCTGCAGTTTGAAACCATTGTCCCGAGTCCTTTTTCCCTTTGGGAAATCGGCGCGGTATACAAGTATAAAAATAAATAAATAAACAATAAATAAAATGGAGGGAAGGGCTGCCTCCCATTTCAGAAGAGCCGTGAGCCATGCCTCGACGACCTCTCCCCCTCCTGAGGACACTCGGCACCTCTTGTTTTTCCGTTTCCTTGTTTTGGGACCGTGGACTTCCAAGTGTTTGTGTGCGTCGTGCATTCTGAGTAAATATCGTCATTAACCAGGGGAAGAAAAGTAGATACATCCCCACACCTTTTCCCCCCCTGCCCCCCTCCCATTTTGAATCTCATTTTCGCATTATCTTCGAGCTTTTCTCCCCTCTTTGTGAGGCTATTTTGACAGCGTCTGTCAGCAAAGTGCAGCTGCCTGCCATCACCTGTTATGGGCTGCAGGCACCTCTGGCATCGTGTGGAATGCAATTAGAATCTGATTAAGGGAGAAGGGGGGGCGAAGCCAAGGGAAGGGGGGACCTTCTCCGGGCCAGCCCAGCCCCCACCCCCGCAACACCAACATTTGCTAATCCACTAAACTGTTTAGCTCGTCTGCATGATTGCGTGTGTCACTCCAAGCCCTGAGGTCGGCGAAGGGGTTAACCGGTTTGTGCATGAATATTTTGTCTGGAGGTAGTTTAATTTTATTTGCAGAAGGATGGCCAGGACTCAGCTCCAGCTATGTATGTCCGCACGGACATGTGATTCACCTTCCCTGCCCCTCCGCTTCCTTCCGGGCCTGACTCAAGCGGCAAATCTGTGGATTATTACCATGTGCCCCCAAAATGTGCTTCTGTTTGCCTTGCATGCATATTGTTATCGCCAGGGCTAAGGCAACCTTTCTTCTGCATGCAAATATTTTAAGCCTCATTTTTGTCCCCTGTCTCAAAGAGGAAGCTGCGTTTAATAGCAAACCGACGTCAAATTCTTCACCAGTGGCCCTTGACAATTTTAGCATTTAGTACTGATTCCAGCTCAGAGCGATGCAATTGCCTCCCACAGAGATGTTAAAGATGAGGAGCCTTTCCAAAGGAAAAAGCTGGCAACCTCAATTCACCGGTAACATGGCAGAGCATGTTGGACTTCAGAATGCCTGACCAGTAGAGATGGGCACGAATCAAAAAAATTGCATTTTGTTTGTCGTTTGGAGGGTCCATTCCGGTTCGTTTCTGTTTTTCGCGATTTTTTGAAAAAAAAATTGTTTTCATTTTTGTTTGTTTGTTACCATTTATTTATTTTTTGTGATTTTTTAAAGGATTTTAAGCAATTCACTCATATTGCAGTAACGGAAATGAAACGCACAACAAAATTTCCGGTGTTTCTGTTCATTTCGTTTCATTTCAGAGACAAAATCCGTTTGTCGTTTCGTTACGTAACGAAATGAAAAAACCAAAACGGAAACGAAAAATTGTTCATTTCGTGCCCATCTCTACTGACCAGTATTGAAGTACAGTGGACCTTTGTATAACAAGGAGCTTGTATAACATAAAATTTTAAACAACATAAATTTTTTTGGAGTTAGGGGAAACTTGCTTTACATAATCGCCTATGGGAAGAATCCATAGAACATAAAAATGGGATTACTCTGTTTTCAATGCATTCCTATGGGAATTTGTATAAAGGAAAATTTAGTTAACATAATTTCATTTGGAACGAATTAATTTCTTTATACAAGGTACCACTGACCCGCAGGCTTCTCCTTCAGTGAAACTCAGTATGCCAACTTTAATTTTGTATTTGTTTGTTTGTTTGTTTGATTGGTTGATTTAGTGATTGGTTGGTTGGTTGGTTGGTTGATTGGTTGGTTGATTGGTTGATCAATTGATTGATTGATCGATTGATTGATTGATCAGTTGATTGGTTGCTAGCTTGCTTGCTTGATAAATAGATATACTGCACTATCTGGTACCAGTGCCACTCTGGGCATGTGATTATTATTATTATAATTTTCTTCTCATATACTTGCATTTTTCCAGAATAGGATTGCGGGGGGGGGGGGGTGCCCTGTGCTTCTCTATGAATAATCACAGGTTTCAATACACATAATAGAACAGTAAATAACAGGAAGCAAGAGTCATGATAAGTGTTTTATCAAAGACTAATTAAAACTGGCTATAAAAGCAATTCAGCGATGGCATATCAGTAAAAACATGTCTACCAATACAAGGAGCAATGCAGTATAAATGGAGACATTAGCATAAAAGGCACTACCTTATAGAACAGCATAACCAAGAAAAGGAAGAAATGGAAGATAAACGCTCTGAATTAAAAGCCATTGCAAGAGCAAATCAGCATGGAATGGCTTTCTGTTTTGACTAAAAACAACCCGAGCGCTTTTTAAAAAGTACTGGGGACTAGACAGTGGCACACACACACACACATACACACATGCCTCTGCCGTTTTCAGCACTAGAGAGACCAGTGGGGCGTGTTTGAAAGTCTTGGTGCTTCCACAAGTGTTCTATTGACTCTAGAATCTTGGTAGACCTTGGTAGATCCATTCCTTGGATCCTTGCGACGGCACTCAGTGTCACATCACTGGAGGCATTCCTCAGTTCCTTAGAGGACTGTGTCTCCTTCCTAAATCCCGTAACTTGATGGTTTCCCGGTTTGTTGCTTCCCATTCTAACACGTTGTCATGCTTCTTCTAAGACAGACTGAGCTTTAAGCTAAAATAGGATGCTATGTTATTTGTTGTTTGTAGCCACCCACCACTAGAATGTGCGTCTTCCCCGAGACAATCCAGCTGTTATAGCAAAAGGGGTTCTTCACTCTTTGTGCATTAGTTTAAAAGGTATTGGTGGGCCATTTATTTATTTATTTATTTATTTATTTATTTATTTATTTATTTATTTATTTGTGCAACTTACACAACTTATATGCAGCCCCACTACCCAAGGGTCTCTGGGCGGCTTACAATTCAAAATTAAAATGAACGTTCAAAATAATTAAAAACAATTAAAATACCAACGAACAGTTTAAAAGCAATTAAAACCTTTAAACACAAAACACTTTCTCGGGCTCCAGAGTATCAGTGTAGAGGTACCAAGGGTGGTGTAATGTACAGAGCAATGGGCCTGGGTCATGGAGGCCCGGGTTCAAATCTCTGCTCAGCCATGCACGCCTACCCCACATAGGGTCTTTTGGAAGGTAGCACATCTCTCATAGTATAGTCACCCCCACGCCATTTTGCGGTTCAGGTACTGCGGTCCCGCTATATCGCGGGATCGCAGTACCTGCGCCTCGAAGCGCGTGGCGAGGCGGCGGGGAGCGATCACGTTGCTCCCCGCCGCCCCCCACCCCTCCAAAAGGCCTTGGAGCCGTGTGGGGCGTGCCGCGCCATCCCCCCCCAGGCCCTACCCGACCCACTTCCGCATATCGTGGATTTTTGAGCACCGCGGGTCGGGTGGGTCCCTAACCCCCGTGATAGGCGGTGGGTTACTGTACTGTATTAATCTTTTCTACCTTTATTAACAATCAGGGACTCTGTTGAAAAAAACCCCAATGTATTCTAGCTCAGCTGGAATATGACTTAACGCTGCCCTCCCCTGACCCCCACTCCTCGTCCTCGTCCTCCTCCTTGTGTATGTGTGTGTGTGTGTGTGTGTGTGTGTGTGTGTGTGTGTGTGTGTGTGTGTGTGTGTGTGTGTGTGTGTGTGTGTGTGTGTGTTTCTGTTAAGGTTATGCCAGGCTTTTTGGCTCGTGTTCACTTTGGATTGCTTTGCCTCATTTCTGGATTTGAAGCCCTGAAAGAGGAAGGAATGGGTAGCTCCCCCTTTTTTTTTATTGGGGGGGGGGAGGGAGGAGGCTTATTTCGCATTCCAAGATCTTGCTATTTCTTTAATGGAAATACTTAATGAGAAATCCTGGCCACCTTAGTGGATTTGCATTCATTTGATCTTCCGTGCACGTTTTCCTTATTCTCATTAAAATAATTAATCTAGCCAAAGTCATTTTCTCGAATTATACAAAAGTAAAGTTCTTCAAAGACTAGCTCGTTTTTGGAAGGGAGAGAAGTTTTTTTTTTCTTTTAATGTCATGATATCCTTCTGTTTCCCCCACCACCTCTTCCATCCAAAAATCATCCTTCAAACTGGTTCTGTTGTTTTTGAGATTGCCTCCACATAGTGCAAAAACTCATTTTTTTCCAGTATAAACTAGCAAATGCTCTGTGGGTCAGGCGGTTGGATGTTATGCAGAATTGCAGAGGCAGCTATTGATATGAAAAAAGGTCTACCTCTTTTCCCTCAAAGCTGAAGCATAATTTAGTCTAGTGTCCCACAACCGAGGCCACAATATTGTTATCAAATAATATCTTGTGGCTGGGCTTATACAGTGTGTATATACAGTGGTACCTTGCATAAAGGAATTCATTCCAAATGAAATTATGTTAAGCAAATTTTCCTTTATACAATTTTCATAGGAATGCATTGAAAACAGAGTAATCCCTAATCACAACCATTTTTATGTTGTACAAATTCGCACCGTACACGATTCTGTTAAGCAAATTTCCCCTATCTTTGGAATTTTTTATGTTGTACAGATTTAATGTTATACAAACCATTTGTTATATGAGAGTCCACTGTATATGCTTCTGCTGCTTTTAATGTACAGTGGACCCTCGTATAACAAACGGTTTATATAACATAACATCTGTACAACATAAAAAATTCCAGAGATAGGGGAAATTTGCTTAACAGAATCGCCTGTGGTGCGAATCCGTACAACATAAAAATGGTTGCAATTAGGGATTAATCCGTTTCCAATGCATTCCTATAGGAAATTTGTGCAAAGGAAAATTTGCTTAACAGAATTTCATTTGGAACAAATTAATTCCTTTATACAAGGTACCACTGTATTTCCATGATAATTTCCTCCCCTCCCCCTATTTTATGACACAGTTTGAGCAACTCTCGGGGAGGTATGGAAGGGACATGTAGGCTAAAAGTATTGTGCACTAGAGTTGAATATTTTAGAACCCCTCCCCAAGTCTTTCTTGATATACACAGAAGTATAGAGTTAACATTTGCAACAAATGCAGGGTCATATCTCCAGGGAATGGGTATCTCCATTTAATGGCTCTTCAGCCCAGGCCCCCACCCCCCTGGTCACCTCCTGCTTGAGAAATGCCATACAGTGGTGACTCGGATAACGACTGCCCCGGATAACGAATTTTTCGGATAACAACTGCAAATTTCCGGTATAGGACTGCCTTTGATAACGAATTTTCCCTATGGGCTGCCTCGGATAACAAATCACAATTCCTAGGTATAGGTCTGCCTTGGAGAACGAATTTTCTCTATGGGCTGCCTCGGATAACGAATTTTCCCTGTGGACTCCCTCGGATAACGAATTTCTAGCATGCATCAGTAAAAAAGAGTTATCCCGGGTGGTATTGCATCTGTACCTTTAAAGTGCACTTTATAAAGAGTTTTGAGCAAAAAAACAGGCATCTGTGCCTTTTTCCTAGGCTCCGGAACGGATTAAATGGTTTCCCATTCATTCCAATGGAAAACCGCGTTTTGGATAACAACGTGTTTCGGATAACGGCTAACCTCGGAGAACGAATTACCGTCGTTATCCGAGGTACCACTGTATATCTATTTCCTCAAAAGGAAAGAGAGAGATTTTGACCACTTCTAAATTGGGAGGGGGAAACTAGGCAGGCACTGCTGATGATCCTACGGGATGCAAAAAAAGAGAAAGAAAGAGAGAGAGAGAGAGAGAGAGAGGGAGGGAGAGAGAGAGAGAGAGAGAGGAAAAGAAAAGAAAAGATATCTAACAGCCTCCATACTCTGCACAGTTTTAAATGTGTGTCTCAACAGTTAGGCAGCGTGGTATTGTTCATTTTCTTTACCGCCAAAGAGTGAAAAAATCCATGCCACATTCTGCTTGTGTTCCGTAGCAACTATTATATGCTGCCGGTGACCCTATATATAGCTCTTGTGAGTATTGATAGACCCATCTTCTGGGGTGCCCCCTGTCCTTTGTAGGCCATCCAAGTGGGCAAGCATGATTTCATTTCATGTTCCATGGTGTAGTGGAGCCAGGATTTATAAGGATGAAATCTCAGCATTTTTCTGTGAACTACACACGTGGGAGAGCCTTGTGCCACCAGGGCACCCGAAACCAAGATCCCTTTGACAAAGTACCCAGCAAGTTTTCACACAACACACCTCTGCTTCTTTCTTGGTTAAATTATGCTACCAAAGACTGCTCTGGAGTGTTAAATTACTAGGACAGTTGTCACGCAGCCGCCGTCAGTGTCTGTCCTTGCCATTCTCCTCTCCATTAGGTCTGAGAAACTGTCAGGGAATAATCAGTGGAAGGCTTGGAGTGAGGATGGGGTGGAGAAGGTGGGCCGAGAACTTGAAATGCTGCCATCTGGGTCCTCATTCAAGGTCGCCACTTGGTCTTGGTCAGGTGTTGAGGGTGTGGTGGCTCACCTTGCTAGAGCTCTGGAAACTCCAAAGTCAGCAGCTTGGCGGTTCGATTCCCGGGTGCCACGCAGCGGAGCAAGCAGCTCCTGCCAACCTAGCAGTTGGAAGGCATGGAAATGCAAGTAGATAAACAGGTACCGCCGTAAAAAGTGGGAATGTTAACAGTGTTCCATGTGCAGAAGTGTGTTCGGCCATGCCGGCCACATGGCCACGGACTTGCACAACACTGGCTCTTTGGCTTAAAAACAGAGATGAGCATCACCCCTAGAGTTGGACATGACTAGCACGCAAGTGCGGGGAAAAGCTTTACCTTTTTTGGATGTGTGGGCCTGCCCAGATGTTTCCTATTGATTTTAGTGTAAGGTTTGCAAAAACATTTAGTTTTGTGATATGTTTGCCCATCTTTGGACAATGAATTACTATTTATTCCTTGGAAGTCCCAGGATTAAATCTTTTTATTCACACACACACACACACACACACACACACACACACACGGACAGATAGATAGATAGATAGATAGATAGATAGATAGATAGATGATATAGATATAGATATAGATATAGATAGATAGATAGATAGATAGATAGATAGATAGATAGATAGATAGATAGATATAGATATAGATAGATATAGATATAGATATAGATACACACACACACACACACACAGTGTTAGGATGCAGTTATAAATTTTATGGTACTATTATTATATCATTAGGATTAAATCAATTTCAAAAATCAATTAAAATTATTAAACGAACCTAAAATGCCTTCAAACCACCTTATTCCCCAAGTAGTTAATAAAATTTGTGTGAAAGGTTAGTCACTGCTCTAAGAACCCAATTGCTGGTGTTTGCAAAGGGTCCAACAACAACAACAAAACACAAATAGTATTGTTACAATTTTCAGTGAATTAGGTTAACAGTTTCTAGGAATTGTTTTGCAGCTCTAACTTAAACAATTTGTATGCCACTTACTATAATGAAAATGCCAGATATATTAGATGTGGATTGTCGCATCGGAAGAAGAATTTTACGCCACACTTTCTTGTTTGAGGGGAAGTTGGAAGTAAGTGCAATTAAAGCAATTGCACTAAAATGCAATTAAATACCATTTTGATTGGGGCTGGAAAGAGAAGAATTATGAATTTTGATCTGGAAAGGAAATGGCCCCTTTCTCATCTCACCCGCTTTCTTGGCAACTCTGAACAACAACAAAAAACCCCAAAAACGAAAAACAAACTACACACCATGCTTACAAAAAAAGGTCTCATTTTTCTTTTCCTGGCATTCTTGGAAGCTGGAACAATCTGAGCGATTGTTACCTTCGTGTCGAGTTGAATAGAGACCGGAGATCTACACTTCATTTACAAGATCCTCTGCTGGGCGCGTCGCTAATGACCGTTCTAATTGTGGAATCTCACGGCTGCCTTTTTAATCCAGAGGCCCGCCCAATCCTGGCAGCGTTGTGACATCTCACCAGTTTGGGAATGTGTGGCACATGGTGAAGGGAAAGTGGGTCAGAAGAAGAGGAGAGAGCACAGGAGGCTTCGAGGTGGTGGTGGTGGGTTGTTCACGGCCAGCGTTCACAGTACGTGTGCCTCTCAATGTTCCCCCAACCCCTCCGTCAGACGCTGAATCGAGACTCTTTGAAAAAGGTGTCACTGCCTGTAATAGTCTGGTAACCAGGGAAAGAAGGAAAGAAGGGTAGGCATATGCATTAAGCCAGGACAAGTGCAGGAGAACAAGAAAAATAGTTAAGATACTAAAGAGTTGTTGTTGTTCAGTCGTTCAGTCATGTCCGACTCTTTGTGACCCCATGGACCAGAGCTCGCCAGGCCTTCCTATCTTCTACTGCCTCCCGGAGTTTGGTCAAATCCAATTTCATTTGCAACGAATTAATTCCTTTATACAAGGTACCACTGTACTTGGTTGCAGTGTCAGTTGCCATAAGAACATAAGAAGAGCCATGCTGGATCAGGCCAAAGGCCCATCTATAGCATTAGTACAGTCACACAAGGAGAGATATAAGCACAAAGTTATAAGTGGTTATGAACTCAAAGTCTGAGTAGCCATGTATGGTTGTTGTTGTTGTTCAGTTGTTCAGTCGTGTTCGACTCTTTGTGACCCCATGGACCAGAGCTATCCAGGCCTTCCTATCTTCCACTGCCTCCCTGAGTTTGGTCAAATCCATATTGGTTGCATCGATGGCACCGTCCAACCATCTCATTCTCTCTCGTCCTCTTTTCCTTTTGCCTTCAATCTTTCCCAACATCAGGGACTTCTCCAAGGAGTCCTCTCTCCTCATGAGGTGGACAAAGTGCTGGAGCCTCAGCTTCAAAATCTGTCCTTCCAGTGAACATTCGGGGTTGATTTCTTTCAGGATGGATAGGTTTGATCTCCTTGCAGTCCAGGGGACTCTCAAGACTCTCCTCCAGCACCACAGCTCGAAAGCGTCAGTTCTGCGGCAATCAGCCTTCTTTATAGTCCAGCTCTCACTTCCATACATCACTACTGGAGAAACCATAGCTTTGACTATCCTGATCTTAGTTGGCAAAGTGATGTCTCTGCTCTTTAGGATGCTACCCAGGTTTGCCATTGCTTTCCTCCCAAGAAGCAGGCGATTCCCCCAAACCTAGAGTTGCTTGTTCTGGTCTGTTGCTGGTTATTTTCGTCAGCAAAGATAGCATTGCCTTCATCATTTGGGCTGGAAGGGGGAGATTGCTGGAGTCTCCCTCCCTCCCTCCCTTTCTTAAGCCTATGCCCTGCTCGTTGAAACCCATCCTGTTCCAGGAAACACCAACTCTGTCAATAATTCACCTTTCCCACTGCTCCCACCACCGCCCACCTGCGGGGATAAGCTTGCTGTAGCATATCAAAAGGTATAATCCATCCGTGCCCTCTCTTCCGCACATTCATTCATTAATACATTTTTTCCCCTGGGGTTTCCAAGGAGATGTTATTGATGACGGAGATAATAACAACGGAGGAGAGGTGGCAGCCGATTTTCCTGAATTCGCTAACTGGATTTTGACCTAACAAGGGAGGAGGGTCTCTCTTTTTCCCCCGCTCCTTTCTTACTTCCCTGCATCCTCCTACAGATACCTCCTTGTACCGAGCGTAACACCGCCGAAGAGTGTTCAAATTACCTCTCAACGTCCACCTCTAGCTGCCCACATTCTTGTAATGATTTCATTAGCTTGAATTATCCACGTTATTTTCTTGTAATGGGATTAACCGTAGTGGAGTCATCTGGAGAGCGAAGAGCAGGGAGGGGAGATGCTGAGGGAAAAGGCTGGGCAGTATGTTTCATTAAGATCCGGTAGAGAGTGGGACCTGCCACGGATGGACCTGGGGAGGGGGAGAGCGCAAAACTATTTGTCAGATCCCATTTTTTTTTGAGGTGGGGACGAGAGGAGAGATAAAGAATGGGAACTCTTATGACTTTGTAATTGACCAATTGGCACAAGGCAGAGGTGGACAAGGATCGTCCCAGGTTTAGAAATGATCTTTTGCAGCAGATATAGCGAGACAGCAATTGTATAACGACGGGCGCATTTCTGCTAGATAAAGGATGCCGTTGTGCTGCAAGATTATGAAATGTTAACATACTGAAGCCAAGGGAGGGGGACTTGTGCCCATTCCCTCTGGGTCTTTCTCGCTTTCTCGTGCTTTTGTCTCAAATAAGGAAAACACATTGATTATTGTTAAGGCAACTCTTGGAATTCGTATCAGGGGTGGTGCTATAATTGGGC
This sequence comes from Phrynocephalus forsythii, assembly GCA_029282475.1. NCBI lineage: Eukaryota > Metazoa > Chordata > Lepidosauria > Squamata > Agamidae > Phrynocephalus > Phrynocephalus forsythii. Next base: position 8,349,959 of record JAPFRF010000016.1, on the reverse strand, counting down.
ACAGCCCAAAACTGGCACTCGGGATGGGATTTTTGTAATTCTAGGATTCACAAACCCAGACTTCAGCTGGAAACCCCCTCCCCCAGGTGGACTCCTGCGCCTGGGGAAGGAAACAGAAGATGGCCAAGGGAAGGTCTTCCCGCCACCCTTACCTGCTACATGTGCTTTACCTGGGAAGCAGAAGGGAGCACAGCTCCCTTGTTTATTGGGAGTCAACTCACTATTCCATGGGAAGGGCAGGATGTGGAAAGGCTGCCCCTGTGGAATCTAATGGGTAGTGAGGTTGTGCTTCTCATGGGGCAGTGCGGTGGCTCTTAGCAAGAGGTTCAACTGGAAGGGTGTGCCCGTCTGCTTCTCGGACGGAGCGCACATGTTGAAAGAGACGGTGGTGGTAGGAAGACTTGCAAAAACCCATTGGATCTGGCACTACCAGATCTGGGAAGAAGTCAAAGGAGATTATGCCAGTTTTTGATATCTGGGGTCTCCTTTACTCTGACCAATGAAAGGGACAAGCCTGACTAAAGGATAACCATAACCCCAGCATAGTAGCCAGATATTGCTTGACCTACAGTAATCCACCACTTATTGAGGGGGTTAGGGATCCAATTCTGACCTGCGATAAAGGAACATCCGTGATATGCGGATGCTGGGTTGGGTTGGGACTGGGGGGGGGGGGCAGTCTGGGGCCTCCGACACTTTCCTTAGGCCTGGCTCTGCCCTGAACAGGCCTCCGTCGGGCTTCCCAGGCCTGTCAGAGGCCCCAAAAGTGGTTTCAGGTGATTTGGAAGGCACTTCCGGTTTGCCGGAAACCATTTCTGGGGCTTCTAACAGGCCCGGGAAGACTGTTGGTGGCTCCAGAAGTGCTTTCAGGTAATCCGGAAGGCACTTCCAGGGTCTCCAACAGGCCTGTGAAGCTTGTTGGAGGCTCCAAAAGTGGTTTTGAGTAATCCGGAAGGCACGTCTGGTTTTTCGGAAGTGACTTCCAGTTCACCAGAAACTACTTCTGGGGCCTCCGACAGGCCCAGGAAGCCCGTTGGAGGCCCACTCGGGGCAGCACCAGTCCTGGGGTAAGTGCAGGAGGCCTCAAACAGGCCCACACAGCTCGCACCAGGGGCATATACTGTGGTCCCGCGATATATTGGGACCGCAGTATATGAACCGCGAAATGGCGGGGGATGACTGTATTTTGTTGTTGTATGTCATACAATGCCATGCCTCTCTCCAAAGCTGACTAAAAACATTTGTCACAAGAAGAAAATGTAGGTTCTTAAATATGCAAAGACTAGGAATGCTTAAATGAATCCTCGTTTGTGTTGTGTGCTCATCGCAAGGCCACAGCATGGGCAGCTGCATCAGGCAAGTTACTGCCGAAGATGCACCCATTTGGGGCAGTACAGCCAATCAAGTCCCTTGTGTTGCACCTTCACAAAACATGCAATTCAGAACAACATTCTGAAAGATCTCCTGTTTGCTGGCCTCAGATCTCCACCATGTTCAAGGAGTTGGCTGAGCCCATAAGAGGGCCTCTCTTGAAGAGTTCAGATTCAGGGTAGGTTTAATGTATGTGCCCAACCACACAATTCTAACCGGCATAGGGATAGGCCAGGCATGTCCAAACTTCATCCCTCTGGATCAGTGGTCCTCAACCTGTGGGTCCCCAGATGTTCCTGAACTACAACTCCCAGAAATCCCTTCCAGCACAGCGAGTGGTGGAGGCTTCTGGGAGTTGCAGTCCAGGAACATCTGGGGACTCACAGGTTGAGAACCACTGCTCTGGATGTTTTGGACCGCAGCTCCCACAGTCCTTTGCCATTGACAGTCTTAAGCGTACAATTCTGGGAGTTGTGGTCCAAAACATCAGGAGGGCCGAAGTTTGGACATGCCTGGGAAAGGAGGATCAATAGAAATTCCTGCTCTGAAACATTCAGATATCTACACATTCTCCATTTCTAAATAGTTCAGTCTCTTTTCAAGGGAGCGGTGATCCTTCTGCACTCTTGTAGGGTAGCTTAGGGACCAATGCGGACAAAATCCATGTGCCCAGTTTTCCACATGGAAATTATATGGAGTGCAAGAAAAACAGTTAGGACTGTGTTCTACAAGAAAGGAAGGTGTTAGAGCCGAGAATTAGTCTCAAGGAAAGTCAAGATCATCTGTGAGCAACGCCACAGGAAAGAGGGAACCGAGCCTGAAATGGTAGGAGCTGGAGAGTGTCCCAGCCATGCAGTGAGCCAAGGATTAAAAAGGTCAGCTGTGATGTCCAGGTGATACTGGAAATTGTAGCTGTTAGCTCAGGGGCTTTTGGAGGCCGGCTGAGCGGAAACCTTTCAGTAGTTCTATAACACCTCAAAGAAATCGATGTCTCCTAGCCTGGAGGAAGCTTCGGTGCCCTTTGGTTTCCCCCGCCCTCCATTTCAGCCATGTCTCTTCATCAAGAGTTGTTGCTCATTAAGTTTAAGCTAATGATAAGGGTCATCAAATATTCTCACCCATACAAAGTCTGTCTCCAGGCATTGCTGTTCCATCTAGGCTCTGTTCGCCTTTTTCCTTCTTTTCCCCTTTGGATGAGACCTCCATCTGAAAGATGAGGAGGCACCCCTAGGCTCGGATTGCATTTCAGATAAGATTCGGAGAAGTGGCCGGGGGGAGGGGGATGTATTCCACTTGTTGATGGAGCCAAAGATAATACAACAAGGCCAGAAACATTAGCATGTGTTATCTTCAAGTTCATACAGTAGCACCCCAGTATCTGCTGGGGATTGGTTCCAGGCCTTCCCATGGATAACAAAAAGGTACATAAGAGAGAACACCCAAAACTGCTGTTTTGCGACAGTAGCTTGCTTTGCAGCTGCTGAATTAGTTATTTAATTTTTTTCCCTCTGCCAACCGTGGATAACTGAATCATTGGTTAATGAATCAGTGGATACGGGGGTCCTACTGTACTGCTGGTAGGCGAGACTTAAGTTCTTAGAGAATTGGGGGAAACAACTGATATAAAATTTAGAGAGCCAAACAGTGGTGTCATGGGGAAACCCCAAGGGCCAGGTCTGTTCTCTAGACCACGGGGACTCAGTACCCTTTGGGTTTGGGTCCTCCGTTTCAATTTTCTGCAACCAAATCCCTTCACCCTACCTCCACCCCAGTCTCCTACTTTGCCTTTGCCTCATAGTTTTGGTACCTGAAATCACGTGCCTTCTTCCACCATTTCAAGCGTCCTAAAGCTTCTCCTCAAATCCAGGCCTCTCCCAAGACCCGTTGCTGCCTAAGGCGGTGCAGCAGATACACTGCCAAAGGGCACAAACGTAGCAAAGTCTTTGGTAGGAAACAATCCAAGCATCTTCCTGTGTCACTAAACATACAGCGGCACCTTGTATAAAGGAATTAATTTGTTCCAAATGAAATTCTGTTAAGCCAATTTTCCTTTATACAAATTTCCCATAGGAATGCATTGAAAACAGAGCAATCCCTAATCGTGACCGTTTTTATGTTGTACGGATTCACCTCATAGGCGATTCCGTTAAGCAAATTTCCCCTAGTTCCGGAATTGTTTTATGTTGTACAGATTTTATGTTATACAAACCGTTTGTTATAAGAGGGTTCACTGTATTATGGTTACAAATAGTTGGCATTTCTACTGCTCCTTCGTGATGACCGTATTCTCTTGCCTGAGGCAGTCACTTCAAGCCTGTTCACACCAGTGAGACCTAAAAATTAGCACCTTGTATCGTTGGGGTGCTTACGGAGCCCAGACAGGGACAGTTGCCAGCAGTTCCACACCCCATGCATGTATGGAGGGCCTTTGCAAACTACATTTCTACATTTCCCCCTGTGTCATGAAATGCCAGAGAATTATTGTCTAATGGAAAATGTAGATTGTATACCTTGTATACCTTTATAACTTGTATAAAGGAATTAATTCCTTCCAAATGAAATTCTGTTAAGCAAATTTTCCTTTGTACAAATTTCCCATAGGAAAGCATTGAAAACAGAGTAATCCCTAATCGCAACCATTTTTATGTTGTACAAATTCGCCCCGTACACAATTCTGTTAAGCAAATTTCCCCTATCTTTCGAATTTTTTATGTTGTACAGATTTAATGTTATACAAACCATTTGTTATATGAGAGTCCACTGTATATGCTTCTGCTGCTTTTAATGTACAGTGGACCCTCGTATAACGAACGGTTTATATAACATAAAATCTGTACAATATAAAAAATTCCAGAGATAGGGGAAATTTGCTTAACAGAATCGCCTGTGGTGCGAATCTGTACAACATAAAAATGGTTGCAATTAGGGAATAATCCGTTTCCAATGCATTCCTATAGGAAATTTGTGCAAAGGAAAATTTGCTTAACAGAATTTCATTTGGAACGAATTTGTACAAATTTCCCATAGGAAAGCATTGAAAACAGAGTAACCCCTAATCGCAACCATTTTATGTTGTATGGATTCGCCCCTTTGGCGATTGTGTTAAGCAATTTCCCCCTATCTCTGGAAATTTTTCCCTTTAAGTGGATTTTCTGTTAAACGAACCACTTGTTCTACAAGGGTCCACTGTACTTTCAACTGGGTACGAAAATCTGAATTTCTGACTAGTGAACTTTTGCATAGCTTAAAAGCTTTTGTTAATTGACTAAACCTCCACCTAAGAACTTCCCCGAGACAATAGAATTGATTACCGTATATACTCGAGTATAAGTCGACTCGAGTATAAGTCGAGGCCCATAATTTAACCCCCCAAAACTGGGGAAACTTATTGACTCGAGTATACGTCTAGGGTGGGAAATGCAGCAGGGCCTGGCAGCTCCTTCCTTTGTGAGCTGGGGGAGTGGTGTGTGATGTTTAAATTTAGCCACTGTTGCAAGTGCTTGGGTCAGTGGCTAAAAGTCATTTTAAACATCGTGTGCCGCTCCCCTGTGATGCAGAGGGGGGTCATGAGAAGCGGCATGCAATGTTTAAAATGACTTTTAACCACAGTTGACTTGCCTCAATGGCTAAAAGTATTGACCCGAAGGTAAGCCGAGGGCCCCCTTTTTCAGCCCAAAATTGGGGCTGAAAAACTAGGCTTATATCCGAGTATATACAGTACATTTCTCCTCCAAGACGTAACAGTGAAGAGGAATGTTTTAGCCAGGAAGCAAACAAGCTAATAAAGGGGCTTTCTAAAGCCCGTGCCATGGTGATATATGTGCTTACTCTAAGCCCTTGTTTACTAAGTTTACTTATAACCCTCTCCCGCCTGCACTTTGGCATGGACAGAAACGTGGCACGTTGATGGGCGAGGGGGGCACCGCTGGGCCAATCTGTTCCGGGGGCTCATTTGCCATCTGCGACTTCTGGACTGCCTCTTCCACATTCTCCAGTGCTGGTTGGAAATGATTATGCCTCCATCCCTCTATACGGAGGTGTTTGAAAAACGACTTGCTTAGGCAAATGCAGAACTAGAGAAGGAAGATGACGCAGATGGGTGTGTCTGGTGCACTAGGAGAGGCCACCTTTGGCGTCTAGACTTAGTCCAGATAGGAGAAATAGCCAGGTTGGCCTGTGAAGTTTCCTCTGGGCAAGCTCCCCGTCGGTCCTGTAGAAATGTGGAGAAACGTGTTCTGTGCCGCTGGTGTGGCTTAACAACTGGTCTTCACAGTTCTAGTTTACACGGCTTTTCCTTTGCTTTGGTTATTTGCCAAGGAGGACTGGTGTGGGTTATCTTGTGCTGAGAAACAAGGTCAGCAGGTAATGCCAGAGGTCAGTCCCCAAACACATATCTTGCCTGCTAAAACACTTGGGTCCTGGCGCCAGTTCTGCCCAAAGGAGTTTACCTGATGCCTTTTGTGAACCCCCATATCCACTGATTCATTAACCACGGATTCAGTTATACGTGGTTGGCAGAGGGGAACATTAAAAAAATAAAGCAGCTGGAAAGCAAGCAGCTGTCACAAACAGCAGCCATAAAGCAAGCTACTGTCACAAAACAGCAGTTTTTGGGAGAGGTTGGGTGTTCTCTCTTATCCACTGTTTTCGTTATCCATGGGAAGGCCTGGAACCAATATAAGACAATTTCTTTGTGGAGATTCCCATGATGTGCCTTGACTTGAGTTCATCATCTCTCCATGACTTGTCACTATGTTAACTTCACCTGCATGACAGGATTGTAGTTGGCCAAGGAGGAGAACTGTATGCCAGGAGCTATTTGGATATAAATGTCAAACATAATTAATTCAATAAGGGTATTACTAGATATAAATAAATCCACAGCTTCTCTCTTCCTATCTTGTTTTCTGTCCCCACCCCACCCCTCACCCCACCCCATACTTTGGATTTTCTTTACAGAGGAATTATGAATGGCTGTTTCTAAAGTTCTTGTAGTTTATTTAATGTCTGGGGAAACATGCAAGCACGGTGTCGTCTTTGACAACATTGTGGCTTTGTCTAGCAAAAAATATGCAGTGTTTTCCTTATCCACGCACACACACACAGACACACACACACACACACACACATGTACACCATTCACACACACTCTGGCCAAGAGCTTGCTGACTCTATTGCTCGATTAGCGCTCCTGTCTGCATACAAATAGGGTGCGGGAGCACATTGTCACTGCCGCCCCCATTCAGGAAAGCTATAATTATTTGGGGTCCCATCAAAACACAGCCCTCCCCGCCCCCGCTCCAGCGTGGAGAGAGAGACATACACACAGACCGACGACTGACCCTCATCCCGTGCTGCAAAACAAATTAGAAATGTGAGAACTCTCCGTGTTGATCAAAACATAAATTATTCTTCACAGACGGGGCGCATTGTGCGCTGGAGAGGGTAATTGGTGCCTCCTCCCACCCCTCAAAAGGTGAGCATCATAATTGGAAAAGAGAGGTGTCCATGCCTCGCTTGGGTTGGGGGGGGGCATGAAAGCTCCCCTCCCCGTCGTTTTTGCAGCTTCGGGATGTCAATGGCCGTGTTATGGATTCTAATTATCAACACAGCGGGGGGGGGGGAGAAATGGGGGAAGGGAGCTTGCCCCTCCCTCTCCCTCCCCGGTCAAGGAGGGAGCCCTTGGTTACCCCATTGTTCTCGCTAGCTCAGCTGCACAGGGATGGCGAGGAAGCCTCTTGGAATTCTCTTTCTGGACTCCTCAGCGCCGTCCTCACTGTTTCATAGAATCATAGAGTTGGAAGAGACCTCCTCTCCAGATAAGAGCAGCATCTCTGGATGAGGCCCTTTCCTCTCTGGCCTGCATAGAAGGCAGCCAATACAGCGGACCCTTGTATAACAAACAGCTTGTATAACATAAAATTTGTACAACATAAAAATTCCAGAGATAGGGGAAATTTGCTTAACATCTATGGGGAGAATCCGTACAACATAAAAATGGGATTAGTCCATTTTCAATGCATTTGTGTGGGAATTCGTATAAAGTAAAATTTGCTGAACATAATTTCATTTGAAACAAATTAATTCCTTTATACAAGGTACCACTGTACTTGGTTGCTGTGTCAGTTGCCATAAGAACATAAGAAGAGCCATGCTGGATCAGGCCAAAGGCCCATCTATAGCATTAGTACAGTCACACAAGGAGAGATATAAGCACAGAGTTATAAGTGGTTATGAACTCAAAGTCTGTGTAGCCATGTATGGTTGTTGTTGTTGTTGTTGTTGTTGTTGTTGTTGTTGTTGTTGTTGTTGTTGTTGTTGTTGTTGTTGTTGTTGTTGTTGTTGTTGTTCATTCGTTCAGTCGTGTCCGACTCTTCATGACCCCATGGACCAGAGCTCGCCAGGCCTTCCTATCTTCCACTGCCTCCCGGAGTTTTGTCAAATCCATATTGGTTGCATCCATGACACCATCCAACCATCTCATTCTCGGCCGTCCTCTTTTCTTTTTGCCTTTGATCTTTCCCAACATCAGAGACTTTTCCAAGGACTCCTCTCTCCTCATGAGGTGGCCAAAGTACAGACACAAAGACAGAGACAAAAGGCTAAAAGCCATGTATGGTAGATTCATATAAAAATCACATAGTTGGTAGGCCGTCATTCAGGGAAAGCTTGCCTGAAAAAGAAGGTCTTTTCCTGTTTCCGGAAAGACAGCAGATATGTCTTTCAATGTATTGCTGGGTTTGTTGGGCAGATTTCGTGTGAGGAAAATGTTCTGTGGTTTAATTCAATAAATAAACTTCAGTTGAAAATAGTGCAAGAGTAGACTGAACTACTGTATCTCTTGGTGAGCCACCCTTTATTTGTTAGTTTGCCTCATCTGGCTCTTAATTTTTCAATACATTCACTCAGAAACTCTGTTATGAGGAAATAATAAAATGTTTCAGTGTACTTACAGTTCTTATATATAATATTATATATAAACCCCAAATATATTTTGTGGAAATGTTGGTGTTACATGACTACACTTAACTGCTTAATTATATTCATTATTAACTGACATAGTTGACCGAACACTTCATTCTGACTGTTCACAGCTCTAACAAGGACAGAACTCCGACCGATAAAGAAAAGGTGGTCAAAAGAATCAGAGTTAGAGAAAAATTGAGTTGACTGACCTCCTCTGCTCCGTCCCAGCCAAAAGCTCTCAAAGGGATCACCTGTGACAACTCTTATAGGATATTTTTTTAAAATATGTGAGATATTCAAGGGGTGGTTAACTACTGTAACCACCCCCTACCACCTCCAGTGAATCCCCATGGCTGATCAAGGTTTTGGACTTATTTTTAAATCCAGGAGTGTTGAACCTTTGGCGCCCCAGATGTTTTGGACCTCAGTTCTCAAAATCCCCGGCCTTTTCCCCAATTGTCAAGTACTGTGGGAGTTGTCACCCATGACATTCGGAATGCCAAAGCTTTGTGTGCGCTCCTGTCCTTGATCAGCAAACTTTTGTCACACTAGAACCATTCTAAAATTGTTCCACTTGTTTTGATAAACCTGGAAGTTAGGAGTTTGAAAACAATGTGAAGGTGAGACCTAGTAGAATATCAATGCCTAACAATTTTACTTGCTGTTCACTCTTGAAATTATAGCTCCTGTCATCACATGCAATCTTCTTTAAAATTGCAAATGCAAGAATAGGCAGTGCCTTTACAGATCACTAAAAAAAAAAATCATGTGGGAAATTTTGGGGATGAAACCTCTCTTCATCAGACTTGTACCAGTGTGAAAAATTAATGTCCAAAAGTTTGTGGGAAGACGGATTTTTTTTCCAGGAAAGTTATTCTTAGAAAATTGCAAGTGTTCATCGTAACTATTTGCATTGGCCCTACAGCTGTGACTGTAATTAATTACTCTTTTAAAAGTAGCTTTCTAAGCTGTGGTTACTTTGCAGTGCTTTCTCAGCACTGATGGGTTGAATAATAGTCTCAACTGGTCTGGGGTTTTTGATGAAGCCATACAGCCAGTAATAGGATCGGGCACCGTGACAAGGAAGCCTCTTGAGTTCTTGTTTATTTCTCCCCACTTTGTCACGCCCCCCCCCAAAGATTACATACAGCGTTCCTGCTGTTTTGGGTTCCAGCGTGCTGATAGTCCGTGGCTGTGTCATCTCCCTTGTTTGAGCTTATTTTTGTGTTTTTGTTTCTGGGCTGCTGTTTTAAAAGAAGGCAAGACAGAGGCAGAAAAGAAGGGAATAATATCCAAGAGGGGAGGCATGCAGATTCATTTGGAGGCTTCATAATACTCCACTTACCCACGGCGCAGCCCAAGGAAATTCAGCAGATGGATGCCTGGTCATGCCGGCGGTTCAGCAGGTTAACTCCCTGGATTTAGCTTCTATCATTTCACGAGGGCGTTGACGGCCCTTTACCGCGTTTATTCCCAGTCGCGTGCTGCGGTGGCCTGCCGGCTTCCCTGGCCCTGCGTCGCTGCGTGCAGGAAGATTGTCAGATAAAACAGCACACCTAGTCAACCGGAGCCCACATTAAATATTCATCGTTTCCCATTTGTACATAGGTGTTGATAAATGGGGCCAGAGCCGGGAAGAGGCAGCTGGCTTTTCGCGGCGCCTTTGTTGTGGAATTTGTGTGTGGTGGGCGGGGGAAAAAGATAAGTTATGGCATATGCTGCCCGCTGTTCTCCTTTTTGTGCAAACGCATTCTGACATTACACGCCCAAGGACACAGAACCCAAGGGGCGCAAAATGAAAAAAATAAAGCCAGGCCCAACTCTGTGCTTATACAGTGATCCCCCGCCTATTGCAGGGGTTAGGGACCTGACCCGACCCGCGATAATTGAAAATTTGCGATATGCGGATGCAGGTCGAGTCAGGCCTGGGGGAGCCTAGCTGGGGGCTCTTGTATTTACCCCCAGCCTGGCCCTACCCCAACCAGGCCTGTGAGAGGCTTTCCGGTCCTTCTGGAGGCAATCAAAAGGGCTTCCCTGTGAACTGGAAGTGACTTTGGGTAAACCGGGAAATCATTTCTGAGGCCCCCTGACAGGCCTAGAAAGGCTCTCGGAGGCTTCAGAAATGATTTTCAGCGATCCGGAAGTCACTTCCGGTTTGCTGGGAGGGCCTTTTGGGGCCTCCAGAAGGCCCAGGAAGGGCCTCCCAGGCCTGTTTGGGGCAGTTCCAGTCCTAGGCTAAATATGGGAGGCTTGAAACAGGACTTTTCCCCCTGTACCCCAGGGGGGCTTTTTCATATACTGTAGTCCCATGGTATAGTGGGACCACAGTATATGAACCACGAAAGGGCAGGGGACCACTGTATTTCCAGCTTTCTCCCAGCTTTAAGTTTGCAAAACATATACAGTGGTACCTTGGTTTACCAGCATAATCTGTTCTGGAAGCATACTCGTAAACCAAAACATTTGTGTATCGAAGCAAATTTCCCCATAGGGAACTTACCTGGTCCACTCTGGGGTCCCTGTTTCCATGATTCCCTATAGGGAAATTTGTTTTGGCCCGCTGGCCGAAAGCCGCAGCAGCCTCCAGGGCTTGCCCTGGGTCCGGTGTCACCCAGGGTCTGCAGCTGGGCAGTGCTGGGCCTGGGCCAAGCTCTGGAGGCCCAGCGCAATCCCGTGGAGAGCCCCGAGGCCACTTTTGCTCCACCAGAAGTCACTTCCGGTCCATGCAGAGGCCCGGGAGCACAACACAGGCCCACTGCATGGCCCCGAGGCCTGTTCCAGGCAGCACAGGGCCCAGGCTGAGGTGTTGTTGTTGTTGTTCAGTCGTTCAGTGGTGTTCGACTCTTCGTGACCCCATGGACCAGAGCTCGCCAGACCTTCCTATCTTCCACTGCCTCCCGGAGTTTTGTCAAATCCATATTGGTAGCATCGATGACACCGTCCAACCATCTCAGGCTGAGGTGAGCCTTGCTCATAAACCAGAGCAAAGCTTGCAAATCGAGGCAAGTTTTTACTAAAAATTGTGCTCGGTTTGCAAAATACTCGCCATACAAGGCACTTTTAAACTGACGTACCACTGTACATTAGATCATAGATGGGTCGAAGGGAAATCAGAATCTGTCGATGGTTTGGGCACCAAAAGAGCACTCCTGAGTTGAGCATGTTCAATCCTGTGATCCCTTTCCTGGTTGTCCTTGGCTGTGGTTAATGGCCTTGATGGTTTTAGCAGAAGAGGATAATCAGAAAGGTCAAGGGCTGGAGCATCTCCCTGTAAAGAGAGGCGACAATGTTTGGGGCCCTTTGGCTTAGCAAAATGGAAGGATAGGAGAATAATTATTATTGTGTGCTCCCAAGCCAGTTCTGACCCACGATCCAGGGTTTTCTGTGTGTGGTATATTCCATTCCCTTTCCCCCCACGATGCTCTGAGAAGCTGCTTCTTGCCCAAGGCCACCCAAGCTAGCTTGTCTCTGGAGCCGTAGAGTTGAATCAAATTCCCAAACTCTGGCTCTGCAGCCTGCCATGCCACTCAGCAAGTTATGGAATAGACATGTTTTGGAGTTACAAGTGTCATACAAGAAACAAATAAGGAGAAATTTCACTGGGAAGCGTTTGCCCACTCAGCATCACACTGTTCTACGTACGCCCTCTTGATTCCATGCCCGTAGTATCAGGGACACATTTGAACCTGCATTAGAGATGGGAATGATTTTTAAAAAATTGTGACTTGTCATAATTTGTGATTCATCAGAACCAACGAATCAACGAAACAAATTTCCAGTGATTGCATGATGGATCCGTTAAAATGGATGAATCAGTGAATTGATTTGTGACTCATTTAAAATGCTATAAAAGGAATCCCGTGGAATTGGGGATGGGCATTTCGTTTCTGAACCAGTAGGTTACGAAACGAACCACGCAAGCCCAGGTGGTCCTCGGAACCGGCTGATACATGCAGATCCAATTGTTTTACCTTTCTCTGTCTCGCGCAAATCCAATGAGGAAGCATGCTGCGATGTCATCTGTGCTAGATCGGTGATGCTGGCCAATCAGGAGCTGTGCAGGGACAGGCATCATCCCGCTACCCTCTCTGATTGGCCAGCAGCACGGAGCAGGAAATATGATGTCACAGTGTGCTTCCTTGTTGGATTTTAATCCTGCAAGAGACAGAGAAAGGTAAAGTAATCGGATCTGCATGTATCAGCCGGTTCCGAGGACCACCTGGGCTCACTTGGTTCATTTCGGAACCTACTGGTTCCAAAATGAAATGCCCATCCCCACATGGAATCTAAGGGCCCCAGATTTTAAAGAGTACTTCCTCTGACTCTCCTCAACAAGTCCTGAATGTTTGGTGAGGATTGCTGTTCAGACATTGAGCTATCCACCCCCAAAGAGTAACCACAAGAAAGTGCCCCCCCCAGGAACCAAGAGACACTAAACATGCGGAGAGCCTTCTTCCATCTCACCTCTACAATCCCTCCAAGTTTGGTGAATTTTGGATTTCAGACATCAGACGTGTACACCCACAAAATGGACCCCCCCCCAAACCAGGAAAGTGCCCTTTAGCTTCTGGGTTGAGCAAACCCAACCTCCACTAAATCTGAAGGGATTATAAATGAGAATCATGAGATTCTTCTCTCTAAATTGGGTGTCTCTCTGTGCCTTGAGGGACAGTTTATAGCCCGCCAAATTAAGGAACCAAAAAAATTGTAAAAAGTTCATCAATTTGTATTTGTCAGGGGACTCAATTTATGACGAACGCAAATTGACAATTTTGGGCAAATCAGCCAAATTGGTCAAGAAATGTGACTTATCTTTCAATTGACCCCCATCTCTAATCTGTATGTTCCTTTTTAAAGAATGATTTCAAATATTTTGGGCAACCCAACCATGTGGTTCTTCTGAGTAGTGTCCCTCCCCCCCCAAAAAAAACAAAGCCCTTGCAAGCTTTTACTCATCCAACACTGAAAGCATCCCAGAGAAAATTAGATCACCATCTGTCATATCTTCTTTGACTTGGATTCCTGCATTGACCAGGGGTTTGGACTTGGTGGCTTTGGAACCTCACTGTTCTATGATTCTGAGAAGTAGAAAACTCCTGCATATGAATCACAACTAGAGCAGCCATGATCTGGAAACTCAGAACCCCAGATTTTTCCTTTGGATTGCAGTTTACAGAATTCCACGCTCACCTAGCTAGTCATTGGGGATGCTGGCAGTTGTAAGCCACCTGTTTCTGAATAGGGGAGGTGGAACCACTCAGGAACGATATCCTACCATTCTGATAGGCAGTGTGTTTCTTTCCACCTGCATGAATTTGCCAATATAGTAGGACCCCAGTATCCACTGATTCATTATCCACTGATTCAGTTATCCACCGTTAGCAGAGGAAAAAATAAATAAATGATTCAGAAGCCGCAAAGCAAGCTACTGTCATAAAAGAGGGGCCGTAAAGCATGCTACCGTCACAAACAGCAGCTGTAAAGCAAGCTACTGTTGCAAAACAGCAGCTATAAAGCAAGTTACTATCACAGAACAGCAGTTTTGGGGACATTCTGGCGTTCTCTCTTATCCACAGTTTTCATTATCCACAGGAAGGCTTGGAACCAATCCCCAGTGGATACTGTGACTAAATTAAATTGATACTGTGATGTAATTAAATCATTGTTTTTCTTTATATGTGTCTGTGACGATTCTGAGTCATCCAGGTGAGTTTATCTGGAAGCTGAGTCATGGCACCTGGACTCCTTTTCCAGTTGCCATGACTCAACTTCCAGATTTTCTTTATATGCTATCTTTTAGGACATAGTTCTGACAAGACTGGAAGGGTCCCAAAGTGGGAACAGATGTAGACATGGGAAACTGCCTTATACCACTATGTTCCAGCCAGCTCAGTGCTGTTGGTTTGTTTCTTTTCCCCCAATTTTTTGGTTGACAGTAACGGTTCTGTGTGGTTTCAGACAAGGGTCCATTTTAGCCATACCTAGGAGTACCAGGGGTTGAACTACATGTATTTAAGGCAGACGCTCTGCCGCCGAACTTCAGCAGCTCTGGGAATTGTTCCAAAACGTTGGAAATTGAAGGAAGTGGAATGGATATCTGGCCTTTCAGATCTTGCTGGATTGCAGTTTTCCTCACACCAGATTTCTGTTTAGCAATTCCCCAGGGGTGAGAGATTATAGAGATCGTAGCCTTAAGAACAGGGGTCCTCAAAGTTTTCAAACAGCGGGCCGGTCCACCACGCCCCAGGCACCACTGGGGGCCGGACGACAGTGGGTGGGGGCAGCAGGGGACCTTGCCGTAACCCTTCCACTCTGAATGCCCCCCCCTAGCCAGCATGCTGATCATCTGGGCGGTAGTTGGGGGGGAGTGGGAGAAACGACATAGCCCAGTGCTTTGAACTGCCTCAGCAATAGAAGCAGCTGTGGAGGCTGCCTTGCTCGCAAAACAGGGGGCAGGTAGGGGGGGTTGCAATTGGTCCCGGGGGCTGGATTCAGGTCCTTGGGGGGCCGCATCCGGCCCCGGGGCCTTAGGTTGAGGACCCCTGCTTAAGAACATTGGGAAGGTCACGTATTCCCCATACCGACCATAGGGGAGCCTCTATGTATTTGAGCTGCGCAAAAGGACATGCGTTTTCCAGAAATGCTTTATATAACAGGTCGGTTACCACACCTTTTCCAGTATCGGAGGACAGTTGTTGTTGTGAATGTTTTGTTTTTCTTCTTACTTATTTCTTGTTCCCTGTTCTCTGCCATCAGCACCTTTGGAGAACTGAAAACCGTCCGCCTGCCAAAGAAGATGATCGGAACTGGGACACATCGTGGGTTTGGTTTTGTGGATTTCCTCACAAAGCAAGACGCTAAGGTGAGAAGCAGCTTCCCTCTCAGCCGTTACCCCACGTCCACTTTGTTGCTCTAGAAAGTGCTCCGAGATGCGGATCTTAAAATTGTTCCCCCACATCCGTCACGCTTTAAGCAAAATTAAGTACGACCACTTGCCCCCAAAGCGCGACTCGGTGCATCTTCCTCGTACCTGGGCCTCGGGGTGGTAGAATCCTTGTCACTGTTGCGTTGCGGTTATTAAACCGGTACACGCACCATGGGGTACCGTTTAATCCGCAGCATAACTGTTCAGTCACCATAGGGCCACCTAGTGGTACTACTTGGAGCAGACACGTGACACTAAATTCACAGTACGAGAAGCCACTAGGCACAAAAAGAAGCCAAAAAAGAAGCATTCCAAGTTTGACAAATGACAAATCATAATCAATATACTGATATACCTACTTATCAGGTTTTATTTTAAAAAAAAAATAGCGCGCGGGAAAACAAAACAGAATGCACTTTAATGTGGATCCTGTCCGTGGGGGCCACAGAAGTCACGTGACAATAAAGTGTATCCTTGGGGACACAGGAACAGCAACAAAACAACGTAAACACAACACACCTTAGTTTGTTGTAGTACAACGTGGACGTGGGATAATGGCCTTACTGTGTTTCTAGGTTCAGGGTGACTGGAAGGTAAAGTGGTCTGATTATATACCGCCCCATACCACTTCAAGTAGTCTCTGGTGGTTTGCAGTTTTTAATTACAGTATGCAGGCTACATATTACCCCCACCCCCCAGCAAGCTAGGTACTCATTTTACCAACCTCGGAAGGATGGAAGGCTGAGACAACCATGAGCCGGCTACCGGGGATTGAACTCCAGGTCATGAGCACAGTTTTACCTGCAGTACAGGCATTTAACCACTGTGCCACAAGGCTCTTTGAGGTACCTCAAAGCAGGCCGGCATTTTAGTTGCCATCAGGCACAGGCAAATGAACGCCTAGTGATAGTCATGGTCCCATTCCTAAGTATTCAGTGGTGTGTCTCTTCTAACCATCCGTTTCCCCATTTGCTTCTTTTAAAAAAAATTCACAAAAGGTCATTGATTTTCCAATGTCGTTTCTCCTAATCGATGCATTTTTTGGTAGGCAGCTGATTCACACATTCACAATTCAAGACCAAGAGCTGGATCACAACATTCAGAAAAATGTGCAGTTTGAGGAACAACTGCGAGCAGGATTTGAGCCCTAGTGCAGGACAGTGTTGTGTACAATTTTGGTCACTGCATCTCAAAAAAGACATAGTGGAACTGATTTTATTAGCCACATGAATTTCTTCGTTTGGTCATTAGGGGGAGCTGCTCTTCTTGTTGTTTTTTCTAAATTCTTATTTTAAATTTTACCAAATAGTACTACTCTTTGGCAGTCAAGTGCCAAACAAATATCCATTCTCTCTACCAAATCTGCAGCCCTTTTGGTTCTTGTTTTTAACTATGGCTCTTTGATGTTCCATGAAATGTCTTATGTGATAGCAAAATGTCCTTTCTGCACAGTTTTTCTCAGTGAAGGATATTTGCATGTGCACCTGTACAAGGACAGACACATCGTCTCTCTTTTTCACACGTATTGCACGCCCTTCTTCCTTCCGATACTGTTCCTAAGATTGTAGATTCAGACATATCACCAAAACCATGTCTTGGTATTACACGAGCAAACAAGATTCTCAGGATCACTTGCCATGGTGCTTTTAATTATTTGTTCTTTTCTGTCCTTTCCCATCACCAGTAGGGCCTTGCACCCATCCCGCAGAGGAGTTCTGTTTATTAATAGTAGGTCTATCTCATTTGTGCGGTTTACCAAACAACGTTTCATGGTGCTTGGCTATAAGAACTCAGCTGCTCTTGAAACCAGAAGAAAAGAAAGAAAGACCTTCCCCCCATCACACACACACACACACACACACACACACACACACACACACACCGGAACGAAGGTTGGCCTTCCTGTAAGGAGCTCAGCTGGCGATGCAGAGAATTCTCAGCCAGATTCTTTGAGGGTTTTTTTTTTTTTTTTAGGAAGGATGGGAAATCTATCAACAGCCTAATGTTGTCGCCCCTTTGTGTCCCACTAATGGTTTCTGCCTCCAGGTTCTTTGGGCCGAGTGCTTAATAGGGCAACGGGGAACGAAGAGGCAGGGTGGGTCTCTGTCCCCCAAATTAAGAGCATTTAGATCTGGTGAGCCATAGTTCTCCAGGGAGGTGAACTTGGTGCCCCCGCTCTCTTGATCTATGACTTTCTCTGTTCGGAAACCTAGACAGTTCCCACCCTCCTTGCGTATGCCAGCTCCATAGCACACCGTGAAATGATTTTTGTGGTCCAGCTGAGAGTGTGTGTATGGCTGACATCCAGTAGTAAGCCTCTACTAGAGTAGGCCCATTGCTTCAGTGGATCTTACATCTGTATTGACAGAGCAAAACCCTACTGATTCAATGGCCATACTCTAGTTGTGTCTTAGTACTGGATTTCAGCATATATATTACGCACCCAGCTGATTCACACAGGATGCTAGGTTTTTAAACAAAGACAACATTTCAAAAGTCATGTTGTGTTTGGCACAAGCTTTCTTTTTATTTTATTTTATTTTATTTGCGTATACAACACAGCAGTAGAAACAACAAAATGAAGCAAACATATCAATCTAACAAGACTCGCATGCAAAAACAAAACAAACTTACCGCAAAACACACTTATCCGCATACTACACATATGGACCAAGGATTCCGCCATTGTCCGGCCATCTGCAAGTCCTCCAAGGATTCTAGCAAGTACTGTACTGAAGTCCTCGTGTCTGTTTCTTCCCTTACTCATTTGTCTGCTTCTGGGCCCAGTTACATAGCATCTTCCAGCTCTCCTTTACAAAGTATCTCGGTTGATCCTGCAACGCCTCCGAGAGCATATCTAATTCTGCAATGTCCAATAACTTTTTCAACAGTTCTTCCATTGTTAATTAAATGAATACTCCAGCTGCCGCAAAGCAAGCTACTGCCACAAACAGCAGCCGTAAAGCAAACTACTATCACCAAATTCCAGCCGTAAAGCAAGCTACTGTCACAAAACAGTAGTTTTGGGGGTTTGGGGTGTTCTCTCTTAAGATAAGATAAGATAAAACTATTTATTGCATAATCATCAGATCATTGCAAACAAGCAAACATTATCATGCCATATTAATCAGTATTTATACAATAAAATAAACATTTTAATATTAATGCTTTAAAATATAGTATAAAAGATGGTTTACTTAAACCAATTTAACTAAAATCCCCTAAAAGTATTTACTTTACAATTTTAAAACCTTTACATAAAACATTTAATTTGCATTCTAAGAGGCTATCTTCAAACCTCTGAATCTTTATTGCACTTTACACCTATACCATCCAAATACTTAGCTCTGCATATAGCGGCTTTAAAAGCAAATATCGCAACTCTGTTTATTATATCTAGATTAGATGTTTGTAATAAAAAACTCAGTTTCTCTGAGATGCTTCTGTTTTCCACTTTCTTTAAAATGTGCTGTCAATATTTTTCTCTTATATTGCTTTATAGGGGACAGTCTAATACATAACGGGCTAAGTCCTCGAGGGAAGGGTTTCCACAAACACATAAACAATTATCTATAGGGATACCCTGAAACCTACTCCATTTCATCATAGTCTCCATTTGTTCAAATCACAAGCGAGTATATGCTTTCCTATATTGCATTTTCATTGGGACAGTTAAATATTGTTCATAATGATGCAGTTGTTTTGTATTAGCCAACCATTTTGTTGTTGTTGTAGATGCAACAGCAGATATATCCATCTGTGCCTCAACATCAAAAACTCTTTGCTTAAAAATATGAATTGTATCTTCACGTAAAGGATTTAAAGCCTGAGCTGAAAAACCAAATTTTGGAAAGAGCTTTAAACAGGTTCTTTAACCATGAATGTTCATACCTAGAAACACTCTGCTCCTCCAAACAAATCTTGGGCAATCTTTCTTCAATTAAGCTACTTATTCTGCACCAATACTTTACCATTCTTACAAGAATCAGACCCGAAATCATTTATCTCCTATCCACGGATTTCATTATCCATGGGAAAACCTGGAACCAATCCCCAGCAGATACCGAGGTCCTAGTGTATACAGAAGAATATATATATTTTTTCTTATCACTAATCTCTAGCATTATATTCAGCAACAATGTTTCATGCTTAAAGTTTAATAAGAACATAAGAACATAAGAAGAGCCCTGCTGGATCAGGCCAAAGGCCCATCTCGTCCAGCTTCCTGTATTTCACAGCGGCCCCACCAGATGCCTCTGGGAGCGCACGAGACTAGATCTCTGTTCCCTGATCCCACTCTCCTGCATCTGGCCCTTGAAGTACCCTGGTTTTAAGCCTGGAGATGACACATCTCCATATGGTTTGTAACCTGTGATGGACTTTTCCTCCAGGAATCTGTCCAGTCCCCTTCTGAAGGCATCCAGGCCAGAGGCCATCACCACTTCCTGTGGCAGGGAGTTCCGCAGACTAACAATGCACTGGGTGAAAAAATATTTTCTTTTGTCTGTTCTTACTCTCCCAGCCCTCAATTTGAATGCATGTCCCCTAGTTCTGGTATTTTGTGAGAGGGAGAAGAGCATCCCTCTATCCACCAGTTTTATTTAGCTTGCACAATTTCTGGTACAAGCTTTCATTGACTGTAGCCCACTTTTTCAAATGCAGACATATTCAGCTTTGTGGGTTTGTTGGTATTGTTTTTCCCTTTTCTTTTCTTTTCTTTTCTTTTCTTTTTTCTTTTCTTTAATTTTCTGTTTAGCTCCATACCCAAACATGCACATATATCTTATGGCAGTAACATACCCCTCCGATGGATATTTGGGATGGAATATCATTTTGTTGAGTTTGATGCTCTCAGTGGAAGTTATGTTTTCTCACTCTCTGACATTCACTGCAACAAGAAATGCACATCACATGAAGAATTGGCACATCTATAAGGCTTACTGTGTTTCCAAGAAATCAAGTCAAATATTTAAATGTTTACAAGGTGGGTGGATAAAATGAGTACAGCGGTGAAAACAAAGGCAAAATACTATTTGAATCAATGTGTGAACTAGGCAAGATGCAAAAATAAATGCACCCCAAAATGTGCAAACATCCAGTGTGTGGAAGAGGAGTGAAATAAAACACTAGTGGAACCTGGACAAGTGCAATAAAATTGGGACTGAAATTATTTCCTATAGGAAGTCAAACTCTATAGTTTGCTGTCAGTGAGAGGCCTGAAGTCATTCCCTTACTCCCATCACAGCATTCCAGACAGATGGCCATCCATCCTCTGCTTAAAAACCTCCAAAGAAGGAGACTCCACCACCCTCCATGGCAGCATAGTCCATTGCCGGACAGCTCTAACTGTCATGAAGTTCTTCCTGATGTTTAAATTGAATCTCTTTCCCTGCAGTTTGAGACCG
This sequence comes from Phrynocephalus forsythii, assembly GCA_029282475.1. NCBI lineage: Eukaryota > Metazoa > Chordata > Lepidosauria > Squamata > Agamidae > Phrynocephalus > Phrynocephalus forsythii. The sequence continues at coordinate 8,329,292 of JAPFRF010000016.1, read as the reverse complement.
TTGCCCCGAATCCTAGTCTCTGAAGCCATGGGAAACAAACCTGTTCCCTCTTCCATATGACATCCTTTCAAAAAAATTAAACATAGCTACCGGTATCATATCCCCTCTCAATCTTTTTTGGGACCTGCTTTGAAGAAGAGTGGATTGCTCTCGAAAGCTTGCAGTGTTTTTTTTATTTTTATTAGCGGCCTATAAAGGTATCACATGTAGCCAGGTTTTGCATTTGTGTTTTGTGATGGCCACGCAGCTCAACCCCGCCATATATAGACTAGCGTAGGTAGTTCATTCCCATACATCCGCCCGCTTTGTCTGTGACTCCGGGAAGTGAGAAATTAAAAAGTACAAATTAGCAAACAAGAGCCTGCAATTAGAGACCTAGTTGCTTGCCAGGGGTTGGAAAAGCTCTTTGTGCCTATGCAGGCAGCCGGCACAGCTCCCGACAGCCGGCTCTTCCTCCTCCAACCCCCTTCTCCTCTCCTCCCCCCCCCCGCACCCCCACCCCTGCAGCAATGTTTGTTTAAGTCAACACATTGCTCTGCTAATTGGCTAACATTCGGTGTGAAAATAGGCATTTAAAAGCACACACATATGACAACAGTGGCGGCGGCAGCGTTGGAGCCAGAAAAAAAATATGAAAACAACCCAAGCTGCAAAAGTACAAGGAATTTCGACCTTAGGAGATGCCAAACAGAAGACAAGAGGGAATCTTTTCCATTCCATTCTGTGAGAGCCAGGATTTACGGGTGGGTGGGTGGGAAGAGTGACTTGTAGGGAATATGCAAGTTGGTGGAATAACCTTTATTATTTGATTGATTGATTGATTGATTGATTGATTGATTGATTGATTGATTGATTTGACTTTTATACCGCCCATCTAGCCCAAGAGCTACTCTGGGCGGTTTACAACATGTGATAACATAACAATTAAGAAAGGAATACATTTTAAAAACCAAAATACAAGGTACATAATAAAATAAAGTACACATAAATCAACAAAAAAACTGATTGATTGATTGATTTCTATTCCACTCATCTGACAGCAAAGGCCAATCTGGGAGGTTTGCACCAATAAACAAAAAACAACCAGTAAAGCACAAGTAAACAATAAAACATATTGTCATTTTGCATTTTTCTAAGGAAAAAATGGGATGGATTCCATCCTATCTGCCCAAATTTCTTGACTGGGGTTCCTATGGGCCCCTTCCATCTCTCTGTTTCTGTGACTCTAAAGCACCGCTCAATTTCCAAGAGTTCAGTGCCCTGTTGTTTAAATAGATCCTTGGCTCCGATCACTGACAGAAGACAACTGCGGAATCATCTTCAGGCCTGAATCGCCGTAGCCTCTGTTTTTCCCTCACTCTCCCTGTCTTTTTTTTCCCCAATTTTTATTGGATTTTTAAGGGGGGAACAAAGGGAAGGAGTATGGGTGAGAGGAAAAAAAAGGGGGGGATACAGTTTTTAAGATTTACATTGAGTATATCAAGCAAAATAGAAATAGTAATTTAACATATTGCTAAAATTGCCAGATGTTATCACAATACTAATAAATTTGTTACTTCTTGCCATCTTTCCCAAAAAATCTCGTCGTAGTCTCCCTTTAGATAACCAGAGACCTCACTCTCCCTGTCTTAGTACAATCCCGATACATACATCCGTCATCCGTGTCAATTAGACTCAATTTGAATTAAACTACAAACCTGGATGTTTATAATGGCCCAGAACAGAAGTAAATGGGAGGGGACACAAGATAAAACTCTCAACTCACATATTCATAGAATCAGAGTTGAAAGAGACCTCAAGGGCCGTCTAGTCCAACCCCCTGCCATGCAGGAACCCCCATCACAGTATTTCCAACAGATGGCCATCCAGCCTCTGCTTAAAAACCTCCAAAGAAGGAGACTCCACCATCCTCCATGGCAGCATATTCCACTGCCGAACAGCTCTAACCGTCATGAAGTTCTTCCTAATGTTCAGATGGAATCTCTTTTCTTTTGTACGTTCCAATCTCAAATTAGAAGTTACTCCCAGCTCTTCTTCTTCAAAGTCCAAGTGAAACCTTTCTTTGAATTCACAGATGTACTGGTTTTGGTAATACGTTCCATGAACAATGAATCTTATTTCTTAGGGGGCACTCCATGAAACTTTTGGGTGCTAGATCTCAAACAAATAAGAGAAAGTACTTTTTCGCCCAGAGGATCACTGGTCTATGGAACTCCCTGCCAGAAGAAGTGGTGACAGCTGTCAACCTTGACAGCGTTAAGAAAGGGTTGGATAAGTTCATGGAGAACAAGGGTATCCATGGCCATCATTACGGATGTCTAAATACAACCTCTGGGTTGGAGAGATAGGCAGGATATCTCTCAGTACCATTTGCAGAGAATCATAAGCATGTGAAGACATCTGCTTGGGAATACCCTGAAGCAAATGGTGAGCTGCTATGTGAGAGGGAATGCTGGACTGGATGGGCTGTGGCCTGTTCCAGCAAGGCTGTTCTTATGTTCATTTTGTTTCTACTAGCGGTTTGTTTCATTTCATTTTTAAATGAATTTTCGTAAAAAAAAATTGTAACAAAATGAAACAATAGCAAAACAATTCGTTACTCTGGACTGGATGGACTGTGGCCTGTTCTACGTAGAGACTGATTTGCTGACTGTCAGAGCTTGGCCTGGCTGTGAGTTTAGTGCAGTGGTTCTCATCCGGTGGGTCCCAGATGTTCCTGGACTGCAACTCCCAGAGGGCTCCACCACTCGCTGTGCTAGAAGGGGTTTCTGGGAGTTGCAGTCCAGGAACATCTGGGGACCCGCAGGTTAAGAACCACTGGTTTAGGGCATACACAGACAGTCTTACCAGATGAGTTTCAGGCAACCACTGCGCTTTGCTAAGGTTACTGGATCTTGAATCATGTGAGGGAGATCACATGATAAGCTCTTGCAAAACATATTGGGGCCCCCGCCACAAAGAAAACAAAAAAACATTTTAAGCAACACTTTTTAAAGAGTTTGTTCATTACCCATTCCTTCTGAGAAGCAAGCAATATTACAGGTTAATAAACATGCTTCTAATGTGTAATTTTTTAAAACGCTAATGACTTTTTAAAAATACAAATGATGTCCCTGAGTGGCCAAAAACAGTGTTTTGGAATCACTCGTGCCAAAAATTGGATGCTCGTGGTGGCTGATTTTGGTTCCATGATGGTGATCCAATCTCTGAGCCTGACTCGTTGATGTAGCTGATCGCTACATTTGGGGATGGGTTAGGTTGGGTAGGCTGGCAGGGAAGCAGGAAATACTTCTAAAACAAACCAGATCCTATACTGGGTGTTCCTCTTTCCACAGAGAGCCTTCCACGCCCTGTGCCACAGCACTCACTTGTACGGCAGAAGACTGGTATTGGAATGGGCCGACACGGAAGAAACGGTGGAAGCCCTGAGGCGGAAAACAGCGGAGCACTTTCATGGTACGGTACCACATCCTGAGCCTTGACCATGCGCTCGCTGGGAGCTTTCTTTCTGAACCAGGTGCTTAGAAAGAGCGAGTTTCCAGTTTAGACTTTCGCCAAAGTGCATCACACTTGATCGATTGCATCGCACGGCATAACCCTAACCCTGACCTTAACCCTAACCCTCCGTGTGATGCAGTGGATAAAGGAATATCTATCTATCGATCGATCGATCGATCGATCGATCGATCTGTCTATCTATCTGTCTGTCTGTCTATCTATCTATCTATCTATCTATCTATCTATCTATCTATCTATCTATCTATCTATCTATCCCTTCCTCCCAGTTCTTTCTTTCTTTCTTTCTTTCTTTCTTTCTTTCTTTCTTTCTTTCTTTCTTTCTTTCTTTCTTTCTATCTATCATCTATCATCTATCTATCTTTTATTATTTTATTATTTTATTTATTTTTATACCACCCGTCTTCCCAGGGATCTATCTATCTATCTATCTATCTATCTATCTATCTATCTATCTATCTATCTATCTATCTATCTATCTATCTATCTATCTATCTATCTATCTATCTGTCTGTCTGTCTGTCTGTCTACTAGAATTGTATACCGCACCATCTGGCAACAAAGGCCACTCTGGGCGGTTTACAGGGTTAAACAAACAGATGCATCAATTAGACATAATAATATTATAAAACTTTACCATACAATATCATAAGCAAAATAACAACATTAAGTGAATCAGAACCAGTGAGAGCAGAGATAGACCAGAAGACACAAGAAGGTCAGGGAGCAGAGAGACATAACGGGTGAAACAGACTAGAACTCAGGAGGCCTGCGCTTGAATCTCCACTCGGCCGTGGAAACTCATTGAGTTGTCGAATGGGTAAAAACATTCGTTAAACATCTCTCGTCCCTTGAAAGCTCCTTTAGGGTTAACTGTAAGTCAGTGCTGACTTGTTGGCCCATGACAAACACAAGGTGTTTGTAAGGTAGTAGACATGCCAGAATGGAGAATTATTGTATTTGTAGTCCAGAAAAATCTGAAAATCTAATCCCTCCTCGCTAGTAACGGGCTGATGCTGGGTGCATCCCTTTTTGCCACCGCTGTTTTACGAGGACTCTGAGATTCGTCAGCCCACAGTTTTCGGTATGCCAAGCTACCATCCATGGAATTGTGTGGTGATCCCCATGGAAGGCGGAAGTGTTACTCCAAGCGCTGGTAACCCTCGGGGATCAGGGCCCCGCCATTGACAGGAGCAGCAACAGGAAACTGCTGTTCCCTGCATCTATTGATGAGCATTGACAACAGCAAATGTACTCGTTGGCAAATATTAGTGTAAGGCTCTTGTTCACCATCTACTACAGGGAATAAGAGGTGGATCAATGGGCTTTCTTTGGCCCCGTTCTGCATCTATAAGCCTCTAAGAAACAGCTGACACACAGTCTGTTTCTGCTGCAGCAGACCTTGGAAGCCAAAGGGGGCACACCGGAACCTCTCACCAACACCCCCTTTAAATGAAGGGAGGGCATTGATTGGAAATTAGGGTTAGCCATGGGGTTTGGGGCATTCAAGGACTCCCAGCCCCATGCTGCGTTGAGACTTGGCCTGGCTGTTTGGTGGGAGTAAAAGGTAAAAAGTAAAGTCCCCCCCCACATGTGTGCTAGTTGTGTCCGACTCGAGGGGCGGTACTTTTCTCCGTATTCAAGCCGAAGAGCCCGTGTGGTACAGGTCCTTGGCCACGTGGACGGCATGGCTTCAAGGAAACACTGTTTTACCTTCCCACTTTTTACAGTGGTACCTATTTACCTACTTGAAGCAATGAAAAATAGAGATGGGCACAAAACCAAAAAATGAAACCCAGTTTTTGTCGTTTCGTTAACAAAACAACAAAAGGCTCAAAAGCACCAAACATCTGTTTGGTCGAGAAACAAACCAGTACAGGTTCAGCAAACCAGTCTGTGCCAATCTCTACTATTTACCTTCCCGCTTTTTACGGAGGTATCTATTTATCTACTTGCATTGACATGCCTCCAAACTGTTAGTTTGGCAGGAGCTGGGGTGAACAGCGGGAGCTCGCTCCGCTGCGTGGCACACGGGATTCGAACTGCTGAGCTGCTGACCTTGCAGCTGACAGTTTTCCGAGCCTTAGCCCACTGAGCCACCATACCCCTGTGTGGTGGAAGTAGACGCTCTCAAACCAGCAGGAGGTAGAGCACGGCTCTCTTCTCCATCCTTTTCCTGCACCACTTCTTCAGATGCTTAGAAAAGTGGCCCCTCTTCCCACCGGCACAGTAAGACTCACAAAGATTCCTTGTGACTCGCAAAGTTGCCTGTGGGTGTGAGTTGGCTTCCAGGGCTCCTGCTGAATTATGGGGCTGGGAGTCCTTGAAATCCCACCCCGAATGGTCTCAAGCGGATGAGGCTGGAAGCCACATGGTTATGTTCAGTTCATGGATGCTTTTATGGGCTGCTTATTGCTGGAGAAGCCCCAGGCCCCATTTGCCCTCTGCTGACATGATGTAGATCTTGGGGTCTTTCTTTGCCTCTGTCCCTTCTCCCATGATTGAGTACCTTCTATGTTCTTCTAAATTGAGGGTTGGGAGAGTGAGAACAGACAAAAGATTTTTTTTTTTTACCCAGTGTGTTGTTAGTCTGTGGAACTCCCTGCCACGGGATGTGGTGATGGCATTTGGCATGGATGCCTTCAAAAGGGGATTGGACAGATTCCTTGAGGAAAAGTCCATCACAGGTTACAACCATGATGGAGATGTGTCATCTCCAGGCTTAAAACCGGGGTACTTCAAGGGCCAGATGCAGGGGAGTAGTATCAGGAGACAGATATCTAGTGTCGTACACTCCCAGATGCTTTTAGTGGAGCCACTGTGAGATACAGGACTAGACGGGCCTCTGGCCTGATCCAGCATGGCTCTTTTTATGTTCTTACCCAGAGTGTCCGCAGATCCGCCGCATGGCTCCAGTCTGAGCACTCTCTTCTGATACAAATCATTCATTTCTGTCCTGAGTGGTTGCTCAGAGGCTCCCTGACCCTGAATGCATAGTATACACTGGTCACCCTGACCCCTTTTTTACATCTGTAATTAGCAGAAACTGCACAGTCCAAAAATCTGTTTGTTACCCTTTCTCAGTGCAAAAACAAATGTGTGGTTGGCTTTTGCACTAGATGTAGCTATATAGAGATACGTAATCTAGTCAGAGATAACATCACAGCAGAGTAAGATAAAGAATTTAGTCTTGATGCAGATGAATAAGAAACCTGTTGCCATAATACTATGGCGGCTGTGGCCGCCTTAGTTCTGCCCATGTTTAAGGGCACCTTTATCAATCACATTTATCTTACCTAGTCTGTTGCAGCTTGGGGGGGTCTCTAGCTGTTGTGTGCCAAGTCCCTTCGTCCCTCACCTTTGGTCTTGCTGCAAAGGCTAATGGGAGTTGTAGTTCTAAGCATCTGGAAGGCATAGAGTTGCGACCCTGCGGGAAGCTCATAAGACCTCCTGTGGTGGGTCCCATTTGGTGGAATCAGCTTCCCAGTGATATTAGGACCGTGGAGCCCCTCTCAGCCTTTAGGAAGCAATTAAAAACTTGGCTCTTCCAGGCTGATTTTGGCAACTAATGGTGATTTATCCTATTTTTTTTCCTTTTTTGCCACCATCGTATATCCCATGTTTTTAATTGGTTTAAATGTTCTGACCGATTGGGTTTGTTTTACATTTTGTTTGTATAGTTGAACTGTATGGATTCTCTTGTCGTGAACCGCCCAGAGTTCCTTCAGAAAGTTTGGTGGTATATAAAAATAAATAAATAAATAAATAAATAAATAAATAAATAAATACATACATACATACATACATACATACATACATACATACATGCATACTTTTGTGGGAGGCTGCTTGTGCATCAGCTGGTCAAAGTATTGTACAGTGGACGCTCATATAACAAACACTTTATATAACATAAAATCTGTACAATTTAAAAAAATCCCGAGATAGGGGAAATTTGCCTAACAGAATTGCCTATGGGCTGAATCCGTTCAACATAAAAATGATCGTGATTAGGGATTACTCTGTTTTCAATGCATTCCTATGGGAAATTGGTATAAAGGAAAATTTGCTTAACAGAATTTCATTTGGAACAAATTACTTCCTTTATACAAGGTACCACTGTGCTTTGGATTTCTGTAGGACTTAATTCCCCCCTCCCCCCCCCAAAAAAAATTGCAGCCATTGGCAAATGGAAGGTGTAAACTGGAGAGGGGAGATCAGTGAAGTCTGGGCCCCTTTTCCAAATGTTTCAGAAAGTCTTTATGAAATGTTTGGCCAGTCTTTGTTTGGGATCTGATTCTAGCAGCAAAATACCTTGGGGCTGGCTCTATTCACGAGAGCAGCGTGCACGCCTCGGACAACAGCAGCAGCGGCAAAAGGAGCTTGCAGGTCATGGCGTGCTAAATGCATTTCTAAAATTGGCCATTGACAAGCGAGAAGGCTAGACGCGGGAGAGAAGTCTCGACCTTCCAGAGAGATTTTTGCATGTTTGCAGAGACGTGTGTGTGTGTGTTTGTGTGTGTGCGCGTGTGCCCTTTTCATTGTCTTCTCTCCTTCCCGCAACACAGAGGGATGGAGGGGGTGGGGAGAGAGAGAAAAACGACTGTTCTGCTCTTTACTCGTGGCCTCCCCCTGCCTTTCAAGCAAGCCAAGGGGATGTTCGTCCAGGTGCCTTTGGAGGGGGAGGCGTCGCGGAAGAAGCAGGCGGGGAAAAAAAACGGAGAGGGAATGGAGAGTGAGCCCGCTAGCTGTGTGCTATTCATCTGGAGGGCATTTCAAAACAGCAGGCTCGCGGCCGGGAGAAGCTTTCAGTCCGATTTCCCGGCCGCCATGCCTGGGAACTCATTGGATGGAGCATAATAGTGCCAGAGGTATCTGCTCTGACAATCTTTGTTTGCCGTTCTCTCGGGGCCGTCAGAAATGGTTTTTTGTATTTGGCTATGCTCTCGGCTCTGCTTTCCTCCCACGCGCCTCCCGCCCCACCTTTTGTGGCGCACACGCTGCTCCACGCAGAGAGACGGTGCGCTCCGCCGCTCACCTTGGAACGTTGCGCTCAGCTGTGGCCTCGGCACCTGGCAGCCTGCCCTTGCTCCCAATTGCCGCTCGAGAGGCCAGACCCGAATGGCTTGTCTCAAGGCTGACGATTTGTCTCCATGAGACGCCCGTGTATCATCTTCATTACGGGAGGACGTAGGTCTCAGTACTGTCATACCCCACTCGCGCGCTTGCAGTGCAGTCAAAGAAAGGGTCTGCTAGCTGAATGAGTGTGTAGCGAAGCTATTTTATCATTATATGGATGGAGTTCCAGAGGCACAGTCTTCCTTGAATATGGAGCAGAAGCTGCCTAGATGCCCTAAGCACATCCGATCTCGCCTGATTTCGGAAGCTAAGCAGGATCGGCCCTGGTTAGTACTTGAATGGGAGACCACCAGGGAATAACAGGTGCTGTAGGCGCCTGGAGTAGGAACTGGCAAGCCACTCCAGTATTCCTGCCAAGAAAACTCCATGGACATGGGGTCACAAAGGGTCGGTCACGACTGTAACGACGCAGCACACACACACACACACACACACACACACACACACACACACACACAGGCTCAGTCTACTGCCCTTAGGCAGACCAGCCCCCCATCTTGAGCACCACAAAAGTATGTGTGCTATTGCAAATGAGCGCTATGCTGACCGTGTTGCACAAGGTATATTCATTCATTCATTCATTTATATGCTGCCCACTACCCAAAGGTCTCTGGGAAGCTTACAATCAGTTACTGGAGAATACAAAGCCATCCCATTGCCTCATCTCCACTACCACTGCCTATAAGCTTACAGTACCAAAGCCTATACCAGTGATGGCAAACCTTTGGCACTCCAGTCGTTTCGGACCTGAACTCCCACTGTCCTTTGTCATTGGCAATATAGCCTTGGAATTCTGGGAGTTGCGGTCCAAAACATCTGTAGAGCCAAAGGTTCACCACCACTGGCTTATATTGTATAACATGTGTAGGGTACATACATGGGTATTTCATGTATCAGGAGACAGAGATCTAGTCTCGTGCACTCCCAGATGCATTTGGTGAGGCCACCGTGAGATACAAGAAGCTGGACTAGATGGGCTATTGGCCTGATCCAGCACGGCTCTTCCTATGATCTTATGATGTCCTGCAATTGAGCTTCCCGTAGTCAACGTATTGGCCACAGGGTTTACAAAATATGGGCTAGGTAGGGAATTCTCAGGCCTGACCTCTCAGACCCTGCCCCATGTTCTGGTGCTGCTAGAAGGTCCACAGCACTCATCCGTTCGGGCTCCTCCTCACTTGAGATTCTTAAGCCTGAGGGTCTTTCTGCTTTCCTACTGTCCCAATGAACACGGGGGCTCCTTTCCCTTCAAAAAAGAAGACAAGAAGAGGGCACCTTTCAGGGTAGGGTGAGGAAATTTGTGTGCCTAAGATCGGAGTAGTAATTTCTCTGATTTAAAGAGAGATGCAGTGGACCCTCCTATAACAAAGGGTCTGTATAACATAAAATCTGTACAACGTAAAAAATTCCAGAGATAGGGGGAATTTGCCTAACAGAATCGTCTATGGGGCGAATCCGTACAGCATAAAAATAGCTGCGATTAGGGATCGCTCTGTTTTCAATGCATTCCTATGGAAAATTTGTATCAAGGAAAATGTGTTTAACATACTTTCATTTGGAACGAATTGATTCCTTTCTACAAGGTACCACTGTACACTGACCAGACAGGAGTCATATGACCTTGGTGCCTACCCCATACAGAAACTGTCAATAATTGATGGGCAGGTTTCAGGGATGGATTCACTCATGAAAATAAAATAAAATACAGCGGTACCTTGTATAAAGGAATTAATTTGTTCCAAATGAAATTATGTTAAGCATATTTTCCTTTATACAAATATCCCATAGGAATGCATTGAAAACAGAGTAATCCCTAATCGCGACCATTTTTAGGTTGTACGGATTTGCCCCCTGGACGATTCTGTTAAGCGAATTTCCCCTATCTCTGGAATTTTTTTATGTTGTACAGATTTTATGTTATACAAACTATTTGTTATACGAGGGGGCACTGTAAATGGGTCTAGATTTGACTGGACAGGCCTACAAATAGAAGAACGTCCTTTGGATACACACCAAGTCGAGAACAGTCCTCTATAGCATGGAGCCCATGGCCACCCTACTGAATAACCAAAGTCTGTCAAGGTGGGGTGGTTTTAGAGATGAATTTTTTCCCTGGCATTGACCAAATGAAGGCGAAATTGAGTGAGGCAACAACCTGAAATATAAAGCAAAAGTGTTTTGATTATATACTGTCCCGTCACACTTCAAACACTCTCTGTAGCAGTGTAGGTCCCTGGCCTGACGTCATTAAGGCAGTGAATCTATTCCAGATATTGATCCAAACATGCTAGTTTTCCCAACCTTGATTTGAGGGCTGGAGCACATATTTGTAATGCTGCATTCCCCAATTTTAGGCTTTGCCACTTCCAGATAGGAGACTTACCTGTGCTTTGTAAAGTAGGAAAGACCCTCGCTTACCATCCAGAAGAGACGTTGCTGGTTAGACCAGACCAGGGATGGGTTGGTTTGGTGGATTTTGCTTTGATGGATTTTTCTGAATGCCAAGGTGGCCTCCACCTGGTGCACCCACTTCCTACTCAGAATACCGCCCTGAATCAATAAGAAGCATCTTCCTGTACTTCTAGTTCTCTAATCATGGGTGGTGTGCCCAGGATTCTGCATGTGACTGGAGGCAAGCACAGGCATGACTGACAGTAGAGGGAGGTCCTTGGGGGAGCATTCAGGGCTAGCTGGTCTCTCCCACCACACACACACACACACACACACACACACCCAACCTATACCCTGCCTGCTTCCTTGCCAAACTTGAAGGGACAAGTCCCTGTGTGTGTGTGTGTGTGAAATAAATGAAAGTAGTCAGAAAAAGAGCGAGTAGAAGCGCGCGCATAAACTGCCCGACCTTAAACCCAGGCGCAGAGGGTTGGACCATGGGGGCCAATGAATTATGCAGAGATGAAATAAGTTTGTGTGTAAATGCTGCCCTACTTGTATATTGTGTGTTTGTTGAGTGAATGCTTGTCGGCTGGCCTGTGTGTATGCATGTCTTGGCATGCCATATACAGTAGGACCCCTGTATCCACTGATTCATTAACCACTAGTTGAGTTATCCATGGTTGGCAGAGGAAAAATTACATAGTTCAGCAGCCGTAAAGCAAGCTACTGTCACAAACAGCAGCAGCCGCAAAGCAAGCTCCTGTCGTAAAACAGCAGCTATAAAGCAAGCTACCGTCACAAAGCAGCAGCTGTAAAGCAAGCTACTGTCATAAAACAGCAGGGTTTTTTGAAGGGTGTTTGGCGTTTCCTCTTGTCCACGGTTTTTGTTACCCATGGGAAGGCCTGGAACCGTTCCCCAGTGTATACCTGGATCCTACTGTACATGCAGGAACATCTACTGCTGCCCATCTGTGACCGCTGCTATAGTGGGCACTTGCTACCACGGCTAGTGGACAGGAGGTCCAGCCATTGTAAAAGGAAAACTGGCCGCTGTGGCCCCAAACACGTGGAGGGTCTTCCGTTCCCTGTGCTTCGTGGTCTTGCCTTGACAATGGACCATATGGCCTCTTCTTACATTTCCAGACACCCAAGGGAAGGAAAGCACTGCTTGGTTTTCTTAGGTGTGTGTGTGGGGGGAGGGTGTTGACGCCCCCCATCTTGAGTCTCCCCAACGAGGCAAAGCCGCGACGTTTGCTGAGAAGCTGCTTCTTCCCAAACTGGCCAAACCCGGCGCTCCCAAGCCCTCCAGCTTCGCCCTGGCGTGCTGCTTATGAAGCGTTTCCAGCACGAAGCAGCCGTGTTGCGTTGCCGTCGTCAGCGTTCAAGACCGTCCTCTCGCTCGCTCGCTCGCTCCCTCCATCCCCCCCCCGCCCGCCCCATCTTGCAAAAGGTTGTTTTGGAAATATTTCCGAGCGAGTCCGTAATAATCCCGCACGCGCTCCTCTCCTCCCGGGAGCTGCGATTCGTGCACCGGAGGTACTTGCTCCCAATCCAGCTAAATTACTATTGACTTGTGTTCTGTGCGCTCCGCAAACATTTCACTCAGCCGTCACCAGCAGGGCCAGCGATCTCCTGCCAGGGGTAACTTGGGAGGCCAGCTGCGCAGGGCCGCGCTTCCTGCTCTTCCCCATCGATCAAAGAATTAAACTGACAGAAGGGAACTGTTCAGCCCAGGCGGCGGCAGCGGCGGCGGCTGGGATGGCATGCGGGGAAGCCAGCGCATCTCGGACAGACCGGAGGCCTCTCAAATGGGAAGGGTGGAAGGGTGGCAGGGGGCCGTGGCACGGTCTCTGTTCGATGTGCCACCGGTGAATAGTTGGGAGGTGTGTTTTGACCAGGTCTGGTTTATCCAAGTCTAGTGGAAGTAACAGTGTGTATGTGTGTATGTGTGTGTTTCTCATCTCAGTGCTCAAGGCCTGGGCCAGATGCGAAGAGGTGTTCACAGCTTCCTTTTTAAAAGGTTGCTTTTAAAGGCTGATTGCCAAAGAATGACCTGGAACATCAATTTGCAGTAGAATCAGGCAGAGAGACTCCCTACCGAGATGCCGCGCCCTCGTCTTAACACACACACACACACACACACACCATGCCTTGTGCAAGTCTGGCTTACCTTGGGTGTGTTTTGAACAAACAGGCCAGGCGCCACCTCTAAAAGGTTTGGGCTTCCATAAAGATACCCGAGTTCCATAATTAAGCCAGGGCAGACAGTTTCCCCAACCCCACCACACCCATTCCAAAAGCCCTGCTTCTCTTAGTTTTTGTGAGCTTTTTGGGCTGTTTTGGCCGTGTTCTGGAAGTTTTTCTTCCTGCCGTTTCACCAGACTCGGTGGCCGGCATCTTCAGAGGGACTGGAGAGGGCTGATGGAGTTCCCCCATGATCTTGATCAGAACTTGTGCTACTTTGTTGGGTTACACCTCCCAAAATCCCACAGTCAACTGGCAGGATGTTTCTGGGGACCACAATACAAAAAAAAAAAAAAGGTAATGTTTCTGAGTAGTGATCCTGACAAAAGCTATCTTGGGAGCAGAATGTGTGGGGCAGTTGGGTGTGACTTTCAAAAGTTTCCTACTAATTATGCAGCAGATACAATGGTTCAGTCAGGAATCAAAAAGAGATTAGTTGATCACCCCTCATTTGTTTGTTTACCTCAATTAACACTTACTGCCTCCGTAAATTCACTTAAAGATGCTTGTAATGAGAAAAAAAATTAATATTGCCATTTACTCATAGTTCTTCTTAGATAAAAACAAATACAGTGGTACCTCTGCTTAAGAGCAGCTTGACTTAAGAGCAGAAAGCAGTTGGCGTTTGAACTGCTGCCTTACAAATTTTTGATGCGGTCTGCTCTACTTACATTTTTTTTTTCATTTATTTATTTATTTATTTATTTATTTATTTATTTATTTATTTATTTATTTATTTATTTATTGTTTTTTTAGATAGGGCTCCTCTTGTTAAGAGTTAACAGTACTTAAGAGTTGTTCGACTTAAGAGCATGCAATGGGAATTGATTAAATTCATAAGTAGAGATACCACTGTACTGTATATTACTGAAAATGTTAACTCGCTGCATCACTGAGCTGAACCGGTTAACTAGCTTTATTACTGATTAACTGACTTGTTGCATAGGTGACAGAACACTTTGCTTTTGACTGCCCTCTTCTGACAGACCCCATAACTGCAAGACTGGGAAAGGGTGGGGGGGGGAGTATAAGGTTAAAAGGTTAAAGATTCCCCCCCCCCCCCACACACACACACATGCGTGCTAGTTGTGTCCGATTCTAGGGGTGGCACTCAGCTCCGTTTCCAAGCCAAAGAGCCAGTGTTGTGCAAGTCCATGGTCATGTCGCCCGCATGGCTGAACCCATTTCTGTGCACGGAACAGTTTACTCGAGATAGCTGCCATCAATGATGCTCTGTCCAGTAATAGTCAATAATTACATTGGTAGCTTGTATAAAGGTATTAATTTGTTCCAAATGAAATTATGTTAAGCAAATTTTCCTTTGTAAAAAATTCCCATAGGAATGCCTTGGAAACAGATTAATCCCTAATCGCGACCATTTTTCTGCTGTACGGATTCGCCCCATAGACATGTCTGTTAAGCGATTTCCCCCATCTCTGGATTTTTTTTCCTTTAAGCGGATTTTTGTTTGTTTGTCTTTTTCTTTGAGGTGGAAGAGGGTTCTTGTTACTTTTCCACCTCCCACCCCCTTCCGCCTCACTCGACATTCATAAAAGTACAGGGGCAGAAGTACAACTGTTCCTGGCATTCGGTCAAAGAATTAATTGAAAAATAAAAGTCATTGGATGTGGGGGGGGGGGGGAGACTCCAGAAATGCTAAACTGGATGTGGTTGGAGGAAGAGGACAGGGAGGGGGTAGGAGAGCTGGGGGGGGGGAGTTTGAGGGGAATGCAGCTTTTGTCAGGTTAATTTCTTCACTATTGATGTTTTGTGACATTTGCTTGTTGTTTATCTTCGGAAGCAGCTGTAATGCTAAAAGAAAATGCAGCAGCTTGCTCTGTGTGTTTATTTTACACCCTCGCGCCCCCCCCCACCAGTCCTGCAAGTACATTTATTTGTTTGTTTGAGAGGGGAGTTTTGATGGCTGCGATTTGGCTTTGAACAGCTGTTCCCCACACGGAGAGCTGATTTCCGACTCATCGTGAAGGGGGGGGGAGCGCCACAGAAGGGAAGTTCCCTCCCCACGGTGTTCTTTTAAAAAATAATAATAATAAAAAACCAGGAAGATAATGATCTCGCCGGGCACCCATAATTCACCCAAGGCATCTTTGAACTTAGAGAATAACAGATGAGGTCTATATATACAACTCTATACTGTAAATGTTTTGGCTGGAACATTTTTTTAAAGGCTGCAGTCTAGGGTTCAAGTGAATGGATGTGTGGGGTTGGATGAGCTGCCGTGATGTCATCAAATGCTGTGATGTCATGGAGGCCACCAGAAGCATCTCTCTCTCTCTCTCTCTCTCTCTCTCTCTCTCTCTCTCGTTTTTGTTTTGTTTGTTTGCTTGTTTGTTTACATTGGGGGAAAATACCCACCACCACTAGCAATACTCATTTAGATACTTCCTGCTGACATTTTTTTTCTTTCCTCAGCAGTAAAGGAGAGGCTGGCCACTGTGTGCCTTGACATGGGAATTGGGGCACGCAGGGTCATGAGGGCTCCTGTCACTGGAATATCCAGGGGAAGTGGGTCATATACAGTAGGACCCCGTTATCCACTGAGGATCGGTTCCATGGATAACGAAAACCGTGGATAAGAGAGAACACCAACTCCCCCCACCCCCCACCCCAAAAAACTGCTATTTTGTGACAGTAGCTTGCTTTACAGCTGGCACAGTAGCTTGCTTTAGGGCTGCTGTTTGTGACAGTAGCTTGCTTTGTGGCTGCTGAATAAATTATTATTATTTTTCCTCTGCCAACCATGGATAACTGAATCAGTGGTTAATGTATCAGTGAATACAGGAGTCCTATTGTACAGGGGCCTGGATTGCTTTGAACTCCTCTCTTGGCTTCCATTTGCTTCTGGTAGGAGGGTTTGCTCCTGGTGCCCTCCATCTTGGATCTTTTCTCCTTTTTTTTTTTTTTTGTCTTTTTCTGAATTATTTTAGGGTCATCTTTTCCATTTCTTTGGATCACTTTTGCAGCTGTGCCCAGGTAGCTACTTGTTCCAGTGTGCCTTCTTTTTATTATTATTCCCAACCCACTGCTGCCAATCCCTTTGGGTATTTTTTTTCCCTCTCTTTGGTTTTGCATGCATGTCTTCTTTGAGAGGAAACGGCAACACATGGTAGAGGTGGAGAAAAACCACCCCAGATTCTGCTAGTTTTGTTGTTGTTGGGGGCTTCATTATGTTTTGCTTCTATTTGCTTGGTTGCTTCTCTTGGTTTTGTGGGGATGAGAGGACTGTGGGGTTTTGTTTGTTTGTTTTCTTGCTGTTTTTCTCTTTCCCTTCTATCCAGGAGAGGTGCTTTCCCTGTTTGATTGTTTTTTTTTAATCGCCACTTGGTGAATTCTTATATTTACTCTGTTAAAGGTGTTTGTTTCCGTTGGTTTTCTGTGCTTGTGCCCTTTGTTTCTGTGGGTGTGAGTGGACCAGGGGTGGAGCTTCTGCCTGTGCCAACGAACCTTTGAACTGTGTGGATGGCCGCCTGTATCGATCTGATTATTATTTTTATTTCTTGCGTACAATCGCCTGCTTTTGGAATACATTCATTCTCTGTTGCGTCGCGCCCCTCTTTTGCGCTGTGGGATTTTGTGTGTGTGTGTGTATTTGTGTTTGTGAGGGTTTTTTTATTGTCGTTTTTGTTTTGCTTTGTTTGAAGTAATTTTAAGAGTTCTTTAGGGCTTTTGGATTGCTAGCGTGAGAAAACATGAATGGGGAAAAACAAAACAAAATGACCCAACGGTGGCAGTTCATTTTGTGTCAAATGAAAGGACTGGTACATGGAGAAAAAAAACATGAAAATGAAAGAGGCAGCCTCTGAACAAACTCCAAATGAAAAAAAAGTAAAAAAAAAGTTTTTACTGTGCGTGTTGCTAATGCAAAGTGTGCAATGAATAGGCTATTCTTTGTTTTGGAGAGTGTTTTATTTTGTTATTGCTAATGGCAGAACTGGGGCAAAGGGGGGTGGCAGTCACAAATATCTGGAGGTTACCAACATCTAGAAGGTGAAGGACAGAGAGTGCTGCATTAAAGGACCTTTTCCTCTTCCCTTTTCCTTTTACCTTGACGGCGGTGTTTGGGCCCTTGTACAGATGCCCCAACCAAGAAGACGAAACGGTCTGCTGTCCTTGAAGAAATCCTGGAGAAGCTGGATGATGAGGGAGATGATGAGGGAGACAGCTGAAACACCTGCACCCAAACTCTGCGGTATGTGTTAAAATCCCTCTTCCTCCCTACTGCTCTTTAGATCAAGGGAGATGATAGTACCTCTCTATTCTGCTCTGGTCAAACCCCACCTGGAGTAAAAAGTGTTCTGCTTATACACCGCCCCATACCACTTCAAGTAGTGTCTGGGCAGTTTACAGTTTTAATTACAGTATGCGGGCTACAAATTGCCATCCTCCCCAGCAAGCTGGGTACTCATTTTACTGACCTCAGAAGGATGGAAGGCTGCGTCAACCTCGAGCCGGCTACCTGGGATTGAACCCCAGGTTGTGAGCGCCGTTTCACCTGCAGTACAGGCATTTAACCCCTGCGCCACAGGGCTCCTACCCGTGCAGTACTATGTCCAGTTCTGCACTACTAAATTTAAAAAAGATGTTGACAACCTCAAGCAGGTCCAGAGGAGGGCAACCAGGATGGTTAACGGTCTGGGACATACGTCTTTCAATGATTGGCTTGAGGAGCTGGGAATGTTTAGTCATACAAAGAGAAGGCTAAGAGGCGATATGATAGCCATGTTGAAATATCTGAAAGGATGTCATATCGAAGAGAGGGCTGGCTTGTTTTCCATGGCTTCAGAGATGAGGACTCGGGGCAATGGTTTCAAACTACAGGGAAAGAGATTCCATTGGAACATTAGGAAGAACTTCCTGACGGTTACAGCTGTTCAGCAGTGGAATATGCTGCCACAAAGGGTGGTGGAGACTCCTTCTTTGGAGGATATTTGTCTACATCCTGTTTTTAGCTTTTATGTTCTATGATGTAAGCCACTTAGGGTTATTTGGGGGAGAAAGGTCAGATAGGAATGCATGTGTGCATACATGCACGAATTTGTACATTCGTACATTGTACATTCGTACATATATATGCCCATTGTCCAAAACAGACATACTGAAAGCTCCAGACCTCGTACTTCTCCCAGCATCACCTCTCACAGTGGGCGTGGGGTGGATCTCCAAGACCGTGCTTTTCACTTCTTCTCACCCCCCCCCATGGCAGTTTGCATCTTCTTCCTTTTTCCCCCTCCCCTTATTGTCTTTCCATGGCAGGCTGAATATTTTACCCAGCCAGTTCTCTGTGCTCCACCATAGCGCGGCAAAGGATTAGTGCAAGGCGAGCAGGTAGGCTCCTGCGAACAGAGCTGAGCCTGGTTGCAACATCTAATTCAATTTGTTCTGCTGAGATTGAAATATGAAATGCTTGGCAGTCAGATGTTCAAAGGCACCAGAGGTGTTGGGGGAGGGGGGGGCGGCGGAGGGGAGGGGGGCACAGAGGAGCACAAGGCGCTCCTTCTGAAGTTAACATTTTGATGAAAATTAATTTAACCCTTTGACTATTTTTTTTCTGTTTCCAAGTTCTCTCTCATTGCTCCGTCTTAATGAAATCTCTGTTCACTGTGTTCCCCTGCCTTGCCCCAATACTGTTGTTTAGCTCCTCTAGCTGAATATTCTCTGGATTTTATTTTATTTTTTGCTAATAATGTCTGTGTAGCATGAATTCCTTTTGATGAAATTTTCACTGAAGGAATTTCATCTCCCGATACTGTTGTTTAGCTCCTCTAGCTGAATTTCCTCTGGATTTTATTTTATTTTTTGCTAATAATGTCTGTGTATCATGAATTCCTTTTGATGAATGTTTCACTGATGGAATTCACTCTCCCTGGTTAGTTTGTGCATTGGAAGGAATGGTTTCATCCTCCCTGAAGTTATTCCGATCATATCGAATGTAGCAAATAGATGCAATTCAATTCGTTAATTACATTAGAGTGATCAAAAAAGTAAAGTATGCTGTGTAAATAGCACCCCCTTGCACTTGAAGCACTTTGGATGCTTTGCAGTTTGATTATACAGGCGACACATTGCACACCCACCCCAATAGCGAGCTGGGTACACCATTTACCAACCTTGGAAGAATAGAAAGCTGAGTCCGCCTCACCTGAGCCTGTCAAGATTGAACTCACGCCATGAGCAGAGTCTTGGTTTAAGTGCTGCAGTTTGACCAAAATGGGTGGTTATTGGTAAAAAAACAAAATGGTACACATTTATAATATGTGATATAATTGAGAGAGTATCATGTTATAAATTCTTTGGATGCTTTTTCAAAGATAACTGGGATCCTTCATGTGAAATTTGTTGTAGAATTGAACAAGCTAGAAACTCCTTCCAGAAAACGAGGAAAGTCTTGACAAACTGGGACTTATCCATCAGACTTTGTATTCGAATACTTTGCTCCTATGTATTCAGCATACCTCTCTGTGGTGTTGAAACTTGGACCCTGACAGACACATTATTCAGGAAGCTGGAAGCATTCAAAATGTGGATGTACAGATGAATTCTGCAGATACCTTGGACAGCCAGAGTCACTCATGTGGCTGTATGACTGTGCGTGAATAAACAGCTAGAAATCCTCAATGTTGTAAAGAGAAGAAATTTGCACTATTTCGGACACACAATACACAGTGAGAAATACCATCTGCTGCAAGTTATCCTTCAAGGAAAAATAGACGGGAAGGATGGCCCGGGACATGGAAGAATATTCTGGTTTAAAAACTTAAGCCAGTGGTCCGCAGTGAGCACAGCTGCTCTGTTTAGAATAGCCTTAAATTGAAACCAGTTCAGCCTACTGATTGCCAACGTTCTACGAGGACATGGCACTTGAAGAAGAAGAGGTTTAACCATGACACCATGTGTCTTCTAATTAAGGGTTGCGAATCAGCAGTGGGGGAACCTGTTTACCATCCGGATTTTTACGGCGGTACCTATTTATCTACTTGAACTTACATGCTTTCGAACTGCTAGGTTGGCAGGGGCTGGGGTTGACAGTGAGAGTTCGCTCTACTGCGTGGCACTCGGGATTCGAACTGCCGAGCTGCTGACTTTGCAGACGGCAGTTTGAGCCCTCTCCCAGAGACCAACGAAGCCCCAGAAAGTACCTATGGGGGAGAGGGAGAGGACTAAAGCTGGAAGTCAACAGAGGTCCACTACTGATTTGGAGAAGACAGGTAAAGAAAACAATGTGTGACTAATTTAAAAGGTTAATTGCCATATATAGAGGCATGGCACAATCTTTATTCCTCATTTGGGGTAGGGGAGCTGTTCTGGATGGCAAAAACAAGATGGGGTGGTCCCTCCATCTAAATGGTGCCTGTGCCCCTCTCTTGTTGAAAAAGAAGCAGCCAAGCTGCATTCAAAGTGGAGACGTAAACATCCTGACAAGCAAAGGGTCCTTTAAAACAAAGGACCTTTGAAACAAAGGAGGGAGGAAGCTGAAAGGGGGAGATGGTGTTAATTGGATTGCAAGCTACCTGGCCAGGTTGAGGGAAGGAGAAGGTGTAGAGGAGATGGTCCTCTCCATTCCAAACCAAGCATCCTTGCCAGACACCCCATTGACTGCTTCCCTCCAAGTTAGGCCTGCTGTCTTATTTGTCAGGGCAGGTCCCCTCCTTAGAGGTGGACGTCAGCAGTCACATTTGGGCGTGCTGAATCCACCAGGCCGACATGAACCAGCCAGGGCTATCAAGAAGCTGCTCTTTCTTTAGCAACAATGCACTTGTATATGGGCTAAGTGGCGGCGCTGCCTACCTCCCCTGTTTTCCCTCTAAATAGATTCATTTTGGGATTGGGACGGGAGGGGGCGAGTGGCGAGAGAGAGAGAGAAATCGCATAGCAGGGAGCTGAGATTTCAGATTTATCCATTCATGAATAATAATCAGGCTGAGTAATTCACAGTAAATGGGTATCCAAATTGGCTAATAAGGCAGGCTTTCACCTCAGACTGAAGCAGGGCGAGAGACCGAAGATATCAACAGACGTTGGCTGTGGCATGCGTGTGTACACGATGTGACCTGAATCAGTGAAATATGCAAACCAGGCCTGGGGTGCCAGCAAAATAATAGGCATCTCTCTTAGCAGACAGAGGAGAGCAACGGACTGGCAGGCTGACAGCTTAGCAGCCTTCACGGGGGCTTCCCGTTGGCAGCCATGGGCCTGCTTAACTTATTTCCTGGCCTCCCTTTTTCTACCTGCTATGCCGAGTGCAGACAGTCTGTTTCGCCTACTAAAGCTCTAATTCGGAGCCGGTCCTGCCAAGAGGCAGAGTACAGTAGCCGTTCATAGTGAGTGGCAGCGAGGACTTGTCAAACGAAGCACAGCACAGATCTTGGACCTGTGCAGATTTCCACAATGAGGCATGCTCCTCCTTGTTGTCCATCCCAGGAGGTACAGAAAGGGTATTTTTTTAGCACATCTCGTTTGATTTTGGAAGCTAAGCAGGGTAGGGCCCGGTTAGTACTTGGATGGGAGACCACCAGGGAATACCAGGTGCTGTAGACGCCTGGAGTAGGAGCTGGCAAGCCACTCCAGTATTCCTGCCAAGAAAACTCCATGGACATGGAGTCATGACGAGTTGGTCATGACTGTAACGACACAACACACACACACACACACACACACAC